>JALPQI010012958.1:0-35591 GCA_025490895.1 Thaumatotibia leucotreta | reverse complement strand
CTTAGACACTGGACTGGATATCGAAATTCTATTTTATTTGGAAGGTTATTGATTTTGTATTTTATTACGATTAATACATGGTCGTCGAACTGAAAATTGGGTTCTAGAACAGGCGCGCTAAGTCACTGGTATTAAAAATAATATGTTGATTTCATGGTAATTGACTTGGAACTATTTTTTAATTTCGCGTAAATGCGCGTATTTATTTTGACAGTTCGTTAAATCTTCCGCTCAGTGCTGCCTGAGTGCTGCCATCTCACCTACCCATAGTGGCAGAATAAGTATCTAAAACTCTCATTCCTTCCATAAAATTATAATCTGGAGGAATTTTCCGTTTCGTTGCGACCCGTTGTTCGTCAAATTTTCATTAAAAGTATTAGGAACACATGCTTACTGTGGCAGTACATGGCAGATGCGTTTCTCAGGAACCGTTATCCAGTTCACAGCTCTAGAAACCAGGGCTTCAGCATTGAGAAGTCCGAAGCCGAACCGAACGTCATACAGAAGTCCAACACTAATTAAACAAAGGTATAACAACTTTACATAACAGGTAAAGGTCAGGATTTGTAGTAATTATTCAGGCAATATTAAATTTTATTCACACAACATATTTTGAATAACAACTTACTCGTTGACTTGCCATCCAGGATTGTTAGCTAATGTACTGGATTCTGAAGTCCAAACAATTAGGTGTTGAACATCACGCCAAGTTAAATTTGAACTAGAAACAAAAAAAACAACGATGGGTTAAAAAAAAATAGTAAAAAAATTAGGAGATTGCTTGATTGACAGATACGATCAATAAAGAGATGCTGCGCTGCGTGGACCGTAAAGGATGTGGAAGAGAAACGGACCGTACAGTCCAAAGGACCAGAATAGCAGAACATGCGAAGAGATAACATACTTAGCTTCCAAAGCAAGAGCTATGATGCCAGCCGCTAGAGGCGCGGCAGCTGACGTACCCGTATGGTCTAGGGTACACGAATCATTTGTGTCAGTTGTTGCCTGAAAAACGTAAACATTATTCAAATTGAAATTTTCAAAAAAATATGGCAAAAATATTCATGGAATATGTTTTTTATACGGATATTACAATCTTCTGATCCTTATGGGTGCCTGAGGAGTAAGCCACGGCGAGGGTGGAGGAGCACACCTCCCCATACCAGGGGAACAGCCCGTGTTGCGACGCGCTGCCGATTGACACAGTGTATATTGACGAGGAATACCTGTGGAAAATACATTCGCCATCATTATCAATCAGATATAAACATAGTGTCACGGTAATCAGATATTTGTGAGCACCCTGGACGCTCCGATGTACCTGATAGCGACTGTATATTTTTAAGAAATTTGCAAATTTACACACTAACCTCCTTTATGCATAAACGTCTCCAATGATATTTTCAGGACCGCCAGCTCAAAAATGCCCCCAAAAGCAATTGTTCAATTGTGCCAAGGTGGGCAAGACATAGCGCTTTTCTTAACATAAAGCATATTTCGGCGCAACAACTTTGACAAATGTTTATAGAATATAGCCAATCAAAACTTTGATGTACCAATCACAACAATTTTTAACCGACTTCAAAAAGGATGTGGTTTACAATTCGTCGAAATCATTTTTTTTTAAAGTATATTCCTTAAATGGCGATTTTAGTTTTATAGGTCGATATTGAAATTCATTACCTACCGTGATGCATTGAAGAGGGGGTGACACTTATCAACTAAAATTCAGGACCGTTTTACTAAGGCAATTTAATAAGGCATGCGGCTTCCATGTTTTATTTGTTCGTAGTAGATAACTCTTTAAACTTTAGTTTTCAAAACTTATTCTGGGTCTTTCAGAATACCGAGATCGTTCTATTGTATTGTAATCACTAATCATGATAATAATACACAGCAACATACCCATCACAGTTGCAATTATCATGATGACTGCCTCCGTTCCCGTTGGCCCATACATATATAACCCCTTTACCACCTCTACCCTGTAAAAGAAACGTAGACATTTGTAAATTTGTGGGTACTGGCTTCTTAGACAAGTTGCCAATCGCTAACGCCCAATCATCGTAAACGAAAGGCAGCTAACTGTCTTTGTTGGACTAATATGAAAGAGTGACAGAGAGGGAACTACAAGGAACTACGATACGCTACTAAACGTTAGCGATTGGCAACTTGGCTAAGCATCCTGATCCTGATACCATAATAACTAAAATGTATGCTCGTAACTTGACATTCATAAAATAGTTTTGTATTAAATCTTTTTTCTACTCCGGCACTTTTATCTGTCATTTATATAGTCCCGCCAACAAATATAAAAGCTGGACTTACACAATTTCAGAAAAGTCTATATACTCTATTCTTCAAAAACACCCTAGGCTTATAAAGTCGCTAAAATGCAACTGCTAGCAGAGATACCTACTCAATTTACAACAAATCGCAAACCTGACAACTTAACAAACAACTGGATTCATATTGTCTGAAATAATAACGTATCTAAAATAATTGCTACCAACGTAAGGAAAAAAACGCAAGTGTTTTAGAATCGTCACCGGCAGGCAGTAACTGACAGTTTAAAAAAAAACGTTACCGTGTCTATTACATTCCGTCATTTGTTTTTTCACTGTTATTTTCAGTTTGTGCGGCAATCTTTAAATTTGTTTAAAATTCTTTTTTCATCTTTTTTTGGACTGTGAAGTGAAGAAAATAAATTTAATAATAATAAGATAAGATGGATTATGATGAGGACTTGGTTCTGACACCGGAAGAAATATCGACGGCGGCACAATCAGTTACTGAGAATTTGTTGCCTACAAAATCGCGGCATCTTTACGATCAGTCGTACAAGAAATTCATGGCGTGGCGAATCGAACACCAGACTTCGTCATTCTCAGAGAATGTCCTATTGGCATATTTTAAAAGCCTCATAGAATTATTCAAACCGTCTTCACTTTGGGTTGAATATTCAAAACTCAAGGCAACTCTCAACATATACCACCAGACAGACATATCTAAATACGCCAAGTTGCTGGCTTTATTGAAAAGAAAGTCAGAGGGTTTTAAGGCGAAAAAAGCGAAGACTTTTTTACCAGATGAAATAAAAACATTCATTGAGCAAGCACCTGATCGGAATCATCTATTCAACAAGGTAAATCTATAGTTACATACTTGTTGTTTTATTGTTTTATTAATGCACTAGTATATTCGGTTAATTATGTTATTTAGGTATTCTGTGTATGCAAATATTGTATTTAATTACATTGTAAGGATTTTTAACACCTAGATTCCTATTTCTTGTTACAGGTGGCTGTAATTTTTGGAATAATGGGGGCTTGTCGCCGGCAACAGTTACACGATTTAAAAAATTACAATATTATTGATGCCCAGGAAACGCTAGTGGTTCATATAATGAACACCAAGAACGGATGGACGAATTGATCGCACTTTTACAATAACAGGGAAATATTACCATATCTGCAAAAAGTACATGATTCTTCGCCCAGATAACTGCAACACTTTGAACTTTTTTGTGCGTTATGCTGACGGGAAATGTTTTGCTCAAAATATAGGTAAAATAATTAAAGTATATTTTCATATAACAAACTGTGTTTTATTTTGTGATAATCCTTAGTCGTAGAAAAAGTAATGTATGCAACGTTGTTTAACCGAGTCAAAAAATACTCGTGGCGTCTTTATTAACAATTTTCGGCTTCGCCTCAAATTGTTACTTACGCCACTCGCCTTTTTTGACCTCTCTTAAACAACTGTTGCATAAAATACTATTATCTACACAAATATCGTTAAGTGCTCAAAATGCGTTCAGAAACAATAGACAATGACCAGATTACCCACCATCAGAACTTGGCAGATACATAAAGTTAACATTATATACGATTTTTCCGGAGGTTATAAGTTTTAAATTTGGAACAGCTGTCAGATTCAAGTGGGGTTTCTATTCTGGTATCTATAGATATTCAGCCAGTCATCGACACAAAAAGTTAATTCAGTACGTTTTTTAGTTACAATCGGACGATATTTTCATATCGAGTGACACAAGATTAGGGACATCACTCTATGATTTAAAAAAAAGTTACAGAGATTCAAATAGCTGCCATTCCGAGCAGCTATCTTTTGTTTGTTGGCTTACTAGTTACTACTACAAGTGAAAAATTGTGAAAAAAATTGAATATTTTGTGATAATACTGATAATTACTTGATAATGAGTGGCAGTGACTCGGATAACGATATGAGCACTCCGCCGGACATACTCAATGCAGCTATGACCGCAACTAACAACCTGTTGCCGCAAAAGTAGAGAGCCAAGTATGAGAAGGCTTTGTTTCTGAACGCATCTTAGAGCACTTATGATATGTGTGTAGATAAAGTAGTGTATGCAACTATACGTAATCAGGCATTACAACACTCGTGTGATGCTATTATGAAACTCACCTTCGGTTCGTTTCATAAACCCACACTCGAGTTGTAATGCCCCTCATTACGTACGGTTGCATAAACTACTAAAGAAATTAAAATGATATAAAAAAATGTATAATTTTTGGAGTGAGTAGTTGAGTAAGTTTGTTTGGAATGAGTAAGTTTGGAGTGACAGATCCTCGAAATTTACGGATTTCGAAGTTCGCGGTAGTAGGCCAGCTGGCGATACAGGCCGATGTAATCTCCGCAAGGGATTCAATTCAAATCATCAAATCAAAGTACCAAGAATCAAGATCGAAAGCAAATGCCAACACCGCTAATCGATTCTTCAACTCCATTGAATCCCTCAAATACTAATTCAGTGATTCTTAAGGTTTTAAGAATCACTCATTTATAAATGACTGACTCAGACTCAATACACCGTGTTTTTATTGATTTCCGTTCAATTTAAGGGAAGCTTATTTAGGTCAAAAATAATCAATTTCTCTAAGAAACTAGTGTCTTAACTCTTACTGTTATTGAGTTATTAAAAAAATAAGTTTAATGACTGAACAAGTGTATTGCAAACCTTTTTACTACATCCTAATGTTACTTATTTTGACATGTGCCGTCAGCAGCCGTCAGTCGCCTGAGATCTTATTCTTAAGGTTCTCTCACACTTGCCGTTATAGTTCGAGAAATATAAATTGAATGCTTATTTTTACTATAATGTAGGTAGAAAGTTACCAATTTATATTTCACGAACTATACAATTATTACGAGTATGTATGAAAACGAAAAAAAAATTGTACGAAATTAACAAAACCTGATATACCAGGCAACTTCTATTAATGTCCCAAGTAACCTGTCCAATTTAACGGAAATCAATAAAAACACGGTGTATATTGAAGGGAAAAATATCTTCAAGTTCGGATTTACCCCATCTGCTGCGTCATTCCACAATTCACGGAGAGCCCGTCGTCACTAGGATTCCATGAGCGCACGGTAGTAGATAATTTACAGTTAAAAAAACTACTACAATGTATATGGTTATGTATGACAGAGTCAGCGTCACAACCTGTAAAAGCTCTGTGGGCTATGATCGTGTCGTGTTTATCATTTTGTCGCAGTTTCCGTCACGTCCTGCGGTTCTACCGTGAACTACTAAATCCGCAAATTTCGGGGATATTTCTCTGTCACTCTAATGATGACGCCTTCGTTGGAGTGATACATAAATCCTCGAAATTTGCGAATTTCGGTGTTCGCGGTAGCAGGCCTGTCTCGTAGGTATGCAAGTGCGAAACGTTTAATTTTTGCCGTTTATCGTAGATTGTAGCAAGATAAACGGAAACATTAAATGGCACCACCATAAGTAAGTCATAGTCATCTCATCTAATCTGAGTTATCCTTTTCAACCATAAGCCCTTCATCGTACCAGTTTTATGACGAATTCTTTCACTTTTCAGACAATACGCCTTTGGAATGGCCTTCCTCTCGATATAAGGAAAGCTCAGAGTAAACTCTCCTTCAAGCACATGCTTCGCAAGCATCTGTTGTCAAAGTTGCGTGACTGATAATCTTTTTGGTGTTTCATTGTGGGTACACTTGTATGTATATATGTATGTGTATCACGTATGTGTATCGTATAAAGTATATGTGTAAGTCTATTAAGTATCTGAATTATTAGACTGCAATAGTTGTGACTTCATTTTACAATTTTCTAGCCTGCACCTATCAAACCTCTCTTTTTGGCCCAGTGGTTGACTGGTAGAGAATGCCTAAAGGCATTAAGTCCGCCATTTGTACTTTAATTTTGTGCAATAAAGTTTAAATAAATAAATAAATAAGCTGTTCTGAGACCGAAACCTAAGGACCTGCATTGGACACAGCACTGCATTCGAGTGCCTACCTCTATTCTTGTCTATGCCTCTATGTGAAACGGCTCGCCTGTTCCTTCTAAGTTTTGCCTATAGTTACCTATACAATACAATACAAGTCAAAGACCACAATAAACATTATTGAGATGACACGCTCTAGCCCTTTGCGTCAGTCCCTTTTTTCTTGTCACCCCTTGCTATGGTTACGTACTCCTGGGTCATTCATACAATCACAGTTTAACATCATTAAAATTTACAAAACTCTGTTTTGTCATTGAATTTATTAGTTACTATACTAGCGCCATCTATATTTTACACCTACTCCAAAAAACAATTGCATGCATTGCGAGACTGCCCGGTCCTACAGAGTTACGCTCGTTATTACTAGGGTCACATAATATGACATTGGTGCGCACGAATTCAACTACGAACAAACAAAGCTTTTTATTGAAACTACTAGTGCCATCTTTTGTGTGTAATACCTGAGTGATACCCCGTTTGAACGCCTGCATTGCTAGGCGGCCCGGTCCTTCCACGGTGCGGCCGTCATCATTAGGGCCCCATGACGCGCTGTAAATGTCTACTTTGTCCCATGCGTAACCTACAAAGGAAATAATACAAGTTGGTATCAAAACAATAAATTTTCGAGTACAGTCAAGTGCAAAAATAAGTATCGAAAGAATCCGTTCATAAATATGTTACGACGTTCTTATTACACAGAATTAGAGTGCACTGGGACATATTTTTGAACGTTTTTGTATACCCCTTATTTTGTCTTCGACTGTACATGATTTAATTTTAATGTGCCTACACTCAACCACTTGTAAAATTTTGTAACCTTAAGCCATCTAAAATCATTGCTCGATTTCAATAAAGCATGATGGTAACACGGTTCTTAGGAAAATTAGTTTCTTTCGTATATCAAGTATCTTATGTTACGTATGAAGTAGTAGGAACCCAATGCCACATGCAGCATTGGTTGTTGTTGATAACTTGCATTTTATTTCATACACACTACAATAAAATATATAAGGGCACCCGCCCTTATATAATTTTATTTGTCCTCTTTTATCTAAATTAATATTTGACAATCATATTAATAACATTATTAGTGGAGCTCTTAAAGCACTAGGTTTTATAATCCGCAATTCCATCCACTTCACTCAAGCTAAGACACTTAAAGTGCTTTATTGTACCTATGTTAGAAGCAAGTTAGAATATGCTTCTCAAGTATGGAACCCGTGCTACATTACCTATATAGACAGGATTGAGCGCATACAGCGAAAATTTATAAAACATCTATGCTTCAAATTAAAATATCCTTACAAATACAATTCTACAAATTATCTCAAAATATGCAAACATCATCACCTTGTCCCGTTACAAAAACGCCGTGAAATAGCAGACATCACATATCTGTTGAATGTCACTGCTGGCGAAATCGATTCCCCTGAGTTGCTAAGTAAATTATACTTTAACACCCCCGTTCGATCTAAAAGGTATCATCCCCCAATATCCATCAAAAATGTTACTTCCAAATACCGACAGAACAGCTTTTTAACGCGTGCCAGTCGTAACTTGAATCAGTTGACTAAAGAACTTGACATTGACGTATTCAACTGTAGAATTCCTAAAGTGAGACGTATTATAGTGCAGCGATATTTCGAGTCCTTTGAGTGAGCGTGTGGTCCTTTTAATTTTTTTTATTGTATTGTGTTTATTTTTTAAATATTTATCATGTTAGTACTTTGCTTTTACTAGAGTATCTTGTAATATGTTGTTATGTTGCATAGTATAATGTTGTATTCATATTAGAAGAAAAATATTATTTTTGGTTAAGTGTAGCATTAGTGCGTACCTACCTCTTAGATAAGCATACAATGGATCTATCAGTGAGTTCCTATAATTGGCTCTTTGTTTTTACTTTATTGTCTAATATCTGTGTAATAGCTGTTGGATCTCCAAATAAAATAAAATAAAATAAAAAATAAAAAAAATAACAGTTACAGTTACTTATAAATACCTACTTATAATTTGTTTATGTTTTTGATAACCGTACCCTACCCATATACTCGAACTCGGTTTACGAAATTGCGCCATCTGTATCTCGTGGCAGTAGTTTACAAACTAAGTTTGATTAAGGAATAATGTACGCGTGCCTCATGTGTTCCTAGTAGAAGTTACGGAGCGGTGAGTCGGCGTCGGCGGTGTCCCTCTTGTTGTTTCTCACTCCTCAACAGAAAACTCTACTAAAATGTATCTGTTGAATAATGAATATGGAAAAATAGAAAGAAAACTGTAATTTGCTCACGCGGTGGTGCAATACAGTAATATACCAACCACAAAACCCCTATGAGTCTTAAAGTATAAAAAACTAATAAAACATAATAAACTAAAAACTAAAACTACTTTAATCATAAGTATCAACCTAAAATGCTCCTCGCAACGAATGTTGATTTTTGGATTTATTTTGGATGTTATGTTATGATATGTCATTTAGCAGATAATCATGATAATACAGGGTGGATTTCAAAACTCGGAAAAAAGTTGCGTTTCGGTGTTTAAAAAAATATATTTTAGGTTTTTTACTTTGATTTTTATTCTTTTCGTTATTCAGTAGTTTTATCTTTAAGGCCCTTTGATCAAAATAATCGAAATCTAAATAGTTTCATTTTAATAAAATGTTTTATATGTCAAAAGTCATCACCATCTAACAAAAAAATCAGAACCTCCATATTTGTACTGAAAATTATCGCAAATCAAACGTACGATTGCGAATTTTACTTCAGTAATCGTTTTTAAATATTGTTGTTAAACGTTCAAAAAAATATGATAAAAATCCTTCATCGCGTAAGTACTATTTAAAATATTTAAAAGTTTAACACCAAAAATTCATCAACACCGTAAGCACACTGTCAAAGTTGAGGTAGTTTTGTACTCGTGCGTCTAAATATACCGGGTGTACCCACGCCCGCCTCCTCAATTCAGGTGAAACAGCGGAACCGAGTACACGTTTGTCTTTGCTGGCTCAAACCAAAAAAAATCATAAAAAAGTGACTGCAATAAGTGATTAACACGCTGTGGCGTCATAACCATCCACGAGTGGTTTACAGTAAGTAATTGAATAATATTTAAACTAATTACTTGGGAATACGTAACCTTAAAGGAACTTACTAGTGAGGCGTTGACGTTGCTTTAAGTATTAGTGTTCTAAAATAATCTAGGATTTTGTGTGAAATCGTCAACACCGAGCGTGTCAACACCGGTACTGAAGCAATGGATGGTTATGATCCTGTATGTATGGAGTTGACAATTTTTGTAAATTGGTCCATCATTTTTGGTTTTTCTTGTAGTAGCAAGTGCCATTAAATGTTCAGCGGTAGAGAAAAGTCTGAGAAGGGAAGGAGTCAACAAGACAATAGCGCTATGGATAGGGAAATTGCTCAAGTGTAGATCTATAAAGGCGACACTGGGCGGAATATAAAAAGTCAATTAGTCCTAAAAGAGGTTTCCCACAGGGTGGACTTGTACTCATTAGTGAAGAAAATAAGGGGGGCCTATATATGCAAGCTTACTCCGATGACGGAGTGCTATATAGTCGAACGTGGACCGGTACTAAGCACCATAAGGGACATAATGGCCAGTAGTATCCAAAAAGTGCTGGAATGGTGCAGAGAGAGAGACTGGATTTAAATCCATCAAAAACGAAGCTCGTGTTATTCACTAACAAAAGGAAGACAGAAGAGATGAGGCCCATAAGGGTACATGACAAGGAGCTGGAGTTGGTAAACGAGCAAAAGTATCTGGGGGTGACTCTGGGTAGCACGCTCAGGTACAAAACTCATGTAAAAGAACAAACGGCGAAAGCCATAAGAACACTGTATCAATACAAAAGAGCGGTGTGAAGGAAATGGGGGTTAAAGTCGAGGATATTGGAGTGGATCTCCAAGGCGATAATACTTCCCGAGTACTATATGGAGCGGTGGTCTGGTGGCACAGAGCACATATTAAGAAATATCAGAGGTACCTAGCAAAGGTGCAGAGGCAACCCGACAACCCGACACACGCCTTAGAGGTAGTACTAGGTATAAAGGCGCTACATATAGAAGCGGAAAAGAGGGCCGTGGAACAGTGGTACCGAATGAAGGCATACAAGGAATGGAGAGGAAGTTGCGTACACAAGCGACACGAACTAATACAAGATAGGGTACTGTCTAAAATGGAAATGATGGTAACTCACAATGACCTCATAAAGAGGAAGAAGATATTCGATAAGAAATATAGAGTACATATTGGGGAGAGGGACAACTGGAAGGTAAACGTCGCACATCCGACGTTGATATGCTTCACTGACGGTTCGATAAGAAGCTCCACAGGTCTAGCTGGAGCAGGCATACCTACTATATAGTTATCTCGAAATTGGGGGAAAAGGTATCTGTCCCACTTGGTAGGTATACGAGTGTGTTTCAGGCAGAAGTTTGTGCCATACTACGGTGCGTAAGGCTCATAAAGGAGCAAGTGCAGCAGACGAGAGCCGTGGTCATATACACGGATAGTCAGGCAGCAGTGAAGACGCTAAAGAAGCCAGCGACAAAATCTTCTTTGGTACAGGAATGTAAGGAGACAGGAACTAAACTCGCTTGGAAGTTTGGAATAAACTACAAACATTCAAAGGCGCTTTGAAAATACATTGTTGATTTGACTGAAAATTGGTTGATTTAATACCCTTATGAATCTTATGATATAGTAAATCGTCATTACCATACACATAGTATCATCGCCATCCATTAAAAAATCATAACCATGGCATGGTCGTCATCACCATCTCGTGTAAAATATTTTTGATGCCTATAATTTCGAAATTATGCATCAAATTAGTGTGGAATCGTAACAAGATACTCTAATAAATATAACTTAACAATTCTAGATACATATTTATGCATTTAATTAATAAAAGAAAAAAAATAAAATTTTGTATAGTGAAAATTTTCTTGATGAAATCCACCCTACAGGGTGTTTTTTTTTCGACCGTTCAAATTCTACGTAGTGAATGTGTAGGTCATACTCACCAACTTTTACTATGGGGACAAAGTCGAAATCGCGAAAAAAAAATCAGCTGTTTCATACAAATTGGCGGCATTACGCCGGCCGAAATGTATGAAACAGCTGATTTTTTTTTCGCGATTTCGACTTTGTCCCCATAGTAAAAGTTGGTCAGTATGACCTACACATTCACTACGTAGAATTTGAACGGTCGAAAAAAAAACACCCTGTATAATAAAAATAAAAGACATTGACAGATGTCACAAGAATTATCATTCGAAGGTAACATAGCGATGCGACGACGTACCATTCGCTACTTGCTATCATGTCGCACAACACAATACAATATTTATTATGTTTCGTGTGCTTCTAAGGTGCGGTTAAACTAAAAGAGCATTCGCTGTTCTAGCGCCCGTTCTAAGAAATCAACCAATCACGTTTTGTGTACCGATCGAATTTCGTAGAGTGGGAGGTTAGAACAGCGAATGCTCTTTTAGTTTAACCGCACCTGTACGTTCGTACCCAGACATGAGCTGAACAAGACAATATTACGATACATTTTGAGTAATTTAAATAATAACTCTATTCTCAGCATCATAAAATCTAAAGCCAAAATTGCTACCCGTAGTAACTTTTCTGTACACAGTGTGACGAATACATGCTTCCTTCGCAAGATTCATGTGCTCCTAGTAGCAGCCACCGTGTGATGAGTCGTCGCGTCGGCACTATGACAAAGAGACAGGAGGCCAACGAGTGAATAAATATTATGATCAATTTGATCATGGTCATGGTAAAAAATTGTAATGGACTGGAGAGTCGGAGAAATGAGATAACGTAAATTTTTTTAAGGTCGTATTGGTATGGAATGGAAATACAACGGGGCCAAGCGACAGCTCGTTGTATGTACAGCAGTATCGTATGGGAAAAGAAGAAAGATTCATTCGAATAATAAGTCCTTGGAACAGTTGGAACACTCTCCGTTAAAGTACTATCGAAAATGCTACAGACAAAAACCTTACGAGAGTTATGATTATGAGCTTTTGTTATGGAATGCAGTCAGTATTTTCACGCAAAGCCAAGGGATCAATCGGATTCAAAATATCCTGACATTCCCTGTCCGTTGATTGTAAGCTGGCACTGGGGTGTCCATGCCCAACTGCTCACAAATGAGAACAATATTCCATGTGTGTCCACCATAGCGGACCCACCCAGCGTGGCTATTATGGGCTTACCTTCTAATTCTCCTAATGCGTCCTGCCTGAGTAGGTAATAAGGGAGGCACGTAACATAAGTCCAGCAGTTGACTGAATAGGCTGATGATATAATTATGATTCCATATGTGGTTGTAAAGCTGCAATGTAGCCGGTGAGGCGGCAAGAAATTCTGTCTTGGTATTGTTGAACACACTGAGATATTTGGATGCTCATTACTCTCATTAGGCCACTAAGCTATTTGGGAAAGTGGTTGTGAGGATAAGGCACACGCATAACACTCTTCATTTAAGTACATTCCTTAACCTCCTGAGTCCTGGTGACGTCACTTCAACCGAATTTAAACTTTGACACTATATCTATAAAGTCAAAATCTTATGTAATATGTACATATATATATATGACATAGGGCCTCACGAGGTTAATATAACGAATATAAGTGACAGAGACATACACTCGAATGTTTTGGATAAACAAAAAGAAACAATAGTAAATTAATGCCATTTTTGGAAAACTGTAGGCTCTTCTTGATAAAAGTATCTACGATTATTTTATTTGTTGGAGTTTACTTTGCAGATTCAACTTCTTTTTTAATTTGAACTTTCTCAAGCACTTTAAATAGAAAAGTATTCCGAAATCTTTATTAGTTTTTCATAAACAATGTTTTACCGGTATATCGGAAAATTAATAATTTAATTAATTTCATAAATTTCCCTGTAATGATCCAAAATTGAATAAAAGACGACTTTAGTTTTTCTTTTTTAGACTTTTTCGACTTTTTTTCATCAAGATCTTCTATCTAATTCTGAGTAGATGTAATGTAACAAAAAATCCTCTGTCGAAAAAAGTTTGAAGCACTTATTTGTTGAAATGGAACAAATATATAAAATTTAAAAAAAAACTTGCTTTAAATACACCAACATTTTTGCCTAGTTGGGTCCAAGTGGTTCCGGCACAGGAAACCCGGTGTCAGTATCAGCATCACACCACTCACACGCGTAAAGCAAGTGCTTGGTGTTTTATGAGCTCCTAGTAGAAATTACCGAACGGTGAGTTGGCGTCTTGCAAGCGCGGCGAAATCCTCGCGATCCGACCGAATTCATTCTGGGATAAGGTGAGACTGGGGAGTGGGGACACAATTTCGTTTCACAGGTTTTGATAATCCATTTATTTCAATCACTATCATCAACCAGCAGTGGACTGCAGCGAGCCTCGTTTAAAGCAGGTGGAACCTGGTCCGCTGCTTTAAGCACCTGGTGCCGATGCCGGCCCAATTTTGCAAATCGTCTCGCCGACTGAAAAGAGGGCCAGGGGGGCTACCACGACCTCTTAAGTGCGATTCAATTTCGGTAAGGCTGGTCAGTTTTTGACAGTTATTCTATGGAACTGACACATCGCAATTCAGTTTAGGTCACTGAATCGTATTAGTAGATCGTTGTAGCCCCCCAGTACTTTTGCCCAGTCGCGACTTGCGCTCCTTAGTTCATTCAGCCGAACTACCCTTGGTTCTCTGTGACAAGTGTGAGATCACCTGCCCCACAGTCATGCCACGTCATTGGCGAACGGAAATCGGACTACGCATCCGACGAGAATGTTCATTTTCGTAAACCTGTGCAATTCACCTGAATCTTCCTCCGGCTTCCTTTCCGGAACATCCAACGCGCGGAGTGGCATCAATGGTTACTGACGGCCTACCCTCCCGCGAACCACGATCGACACGTTCCCTCTTTATTGCACTTGCAAATTCGGACATAACATAAGCGTGACAGACTTAACTACGAAAAACTCGAAAAAGGCAACACGTCGATCATAGCTCACGATAGCGCTTCGTCCCGGAACGACGAGCATGTGATTTAATCATCTGGAGACCAATTTATTGGATGGTGTCATTTAGAAGGCATTTCAGAAGCATAATTTTTCTTGACCTCACTGTAGCTATTCCGCCTTGACTGCAATCTGCGATTTGGCAAACCCTGAATACTCTGAATATTCACTATAATCAGACGTTCTTTATTCGAATACAGATTTGGTGGATAATGAGGCCTTTTAGCTTTCATGCATGCATGCAGTGCAGTTGCCATCCATCAACATCCACGACACGAAAGGCCACGCGCACGGTTACGTCATAATTTCGTGAATATCACCAGGGTACCATATAGTTAAAGTACACCAATGTCATGTTTGTCCATGTGTATGTAATGTAATGTTGTCATTTACTTTTCAATTGAACTAACGTGAACATGACAAATAAATTACAACTAAGCCAACAAGAATTTCCTCAGTTACAAATAATGATATTTTTTTTATTATAAATATTTGTACTCAAATCGTTTATTCCACAGATAATGGGTGAATGAGACCTCTTTCTAGCACAATACAAGCAGCACATTACTTCTCTGCACACAGGTCCTGTCATGAACGACATTTTGAGTTGAACGTGAACTGAACCTACCAGGGGAGCATAAGAACGAGGCAGTGAATAGTACCTATTCCTTCTCCTTCGACGCGGTCAGTGATTCGCCCATCGAGCATGCGGACCCCGCCCACTTTCGCCCCCCAGGCCACGCCCACGCCGCATTTCACGTTGTTCGCTGTCATCGCAATCTATAAAATACAATTACAAAATTAATACAATAATACTAATTAAATATATTAAATAATTACTAACAACCGCTTGTTTCACACTCCCGGATAAATATCCGGCAAATAAAATTCTAGTTATCGTTTGCTCCAGGCACATAATAGGTAATATAAGAAAAGGACATCTAACGCCGCGGCCACGACATCGGTCTAAGGCGACCGGCTTAGCGGAAAACGTATGGTACTCCCTCTCGAACCCATATCGGCATCCCGCTCCAACTCATGGATTCGCTCGCTGCTGGTCGCCTTAGACCAATGTCGTGGCCGGGGCATAACGTTTATGTATCTGACTTAATTAGAAATTATGTATTTAATTCGTAGATGGTGAAACAGGCCGTTTAGAAATATACTTAGAAATCTGAAATAAGATTTCATTGTAAAATTTTTCATAAAAATCTCTATAAGTACCTACTGCAAATGATGAACGAGAAAAAGTTTGAAAACCCAAACCTAAGCTTTCGTAAGATTCTCCATACTTAACTACTGTACTAGTGTACTAAGTAGTAAGTACTAGTTAAGTTCTTTAAAATTACACGTTTTTTTGTCAGGCAATATTGTAAAAGTAAATACAACGAGTAATTTGTAAAGGATTTCCCGTTTTCATAACTGACTTCAAAAAAGGAGGACGTTTTCAATGAGGGTTTTCGATAATTTTTCTGCCACCAGGCGGCGCTTCGTACGCACCTGGTCTCGACAGCTGTCAGATTCATATTATTCATAGGCACCTGGGACTAAAATATTGAAATTCTATTTTATTTGGAAGAGAATTGATTTTGTAATGGATTACGACTAATACACGGTCGTCGAACTGAATACGGAGCTATAAAACAGGCGCGCTAAGTCACTGGTATTAAAAATAATTACTTTAACTTTGTTAATGTCATGGGAATTGACTTGGAACTATTTTTTTTATTTATTTTAGAAAACAATATTCCTAAAGTAATGGTTTTCAGAATAAATAAACCTATAATTATATAGAAAATCAAATGCGCGTAATATTTATTTAGACAATTCGTCAAAACTCCCGCTCAGTGCTGCCATCTCACCTCCCCATAGCGGCAGAAAAAGTATCAAAAACCCTCATTAAACTGTTTTTTTTTTCGTACTTACATAGGTACAAAATAAACAGTTTAAATGAAAACGTCCTTCCTCGATATCTCCAAGCATTCGGATCTGATCCAATTTTTTTTATCGATCCCGTTGTCACTAAATCGGGTTCTGATGACTTGATGATGGGATCTTGGAAAAATCGGTTGACGCCGGTTTTATTTTATAATTGTCTAGGTAGGTACTTACTTCTCCTGCACACCTGGTCCCGTGGGAGTTGCGCCTCAGATCTTTCTGAGACGGAGATGGGTCTGGGTCTCCGTCATTGCAGTCCCAGCTGATGTCTGGGTCCTGAAATGAATAGTACATTACAGCAGGCGCCGGGAAACCTAGCAGGCTGCTGGCTTCGAATTCGAATAGACACAAAACCTTACTAAGTTTGGTGCTAAGCTTACTTACTAAGGCGAAGCAAGTAGGTACAAGTGCTTTTCTCAAACTTGAAATTAAATAAAAATGTGAAGTGCACAGGACACAAACAAATAAGTTAAAGAACGAAACGAATCTACAACATTACATAAAACCGTTTAAAAAGACAAATTATGGGTTTCTTTTACTGTTTGATTGAGGTAATCCCCGATGACATTGACATTAGTTCTATGTTTTTTTTATAGTAAAGTGCCAAGATGTTCTGTCACTCTGCAAGTTACTTCCGGTATTTTTTGAAAGCGGGTTACTTCCGGTACTTTGCAGTCCTAGAACTGGAGCTCTGAATTTTATGAGTAGGTACGACTATGGACGGCGGACGGCGTTCGTTGTTTTGTGAACTTGCGTTGCGGGTCTTGTGACTTTGTTCAAGATGGGAACGGTTATGCGCGGTTGCGCAAAACACCGGTGAAGCGGCGGCGCGTCGCATCGGCCGCGAACTTACCAGGGTAGCATGAGTTGCTTGGCAGCGTACGTAATCGGCAGCGGCGTCATCCCGTAAGCATAAACGCAGTAACTAGTTTTGAAGTGTCAATCAATTGTTTACTTTATTAAACTGAATTATGTTTTGGTATACATTACCATTTTAAATCTAGTTACTGCGTTTATGATAACCGGGGCAGTATAAACCAGTTTAAACGAGTTTTATGATTACATTGATTACGTGTGAATCTGTGGCCTTGAGGTCATATTACATTGGATACAGATTTTCAAAGAGCTCGTCAATACAAGATTTTTCTTATTTTTATATTAATAATTATTATATTAAATAAAAAAAATAAAGTTTAGTTGTAAAATTAGTATCATTACCCGACATACAAAACAAACTGCTGACACTTATTGAATTTTAATGTGTACAGTCACGTCTAATAATATGTATACATTTCGGAACGTATGGCGAAGGCATAAGGTTCAAAATCGTATACATATTTTAGAGCCGACCGTACATACGGTAAGTGAAGGTAACCTATTGAACTTTCGAAAATCCTTTGTCCGATTTTCACTTGTCCGAAAACGGTTCCTCGAATTTTTATAATCCATGTACATTGTTTACCATATTTTTTGAAATGGTCCTCGTTTTCTATCCCACATCAACATTTTCCCGAATTTCGATAACCAGAAGAACGGTTGCCAAATTCATTATTTGACAACCGATTTGTTAACCATGTTTTCATAAATCCGATGCTAAGCGAAATCGAAATGTCATTTTACCTTATATCAGTAACCAGAACAACGGTTGCCAAAATTTTTATTTGACAATCGATTTGGTAACCACCTTTTCATAAATCGGAAATGTAATTTTCCCTTATATCAATAACCAGAAGAACGATTGTCGGACAAGTGAAAATCGGATAAGGGATTTTCGAAACTTCAATAGGTTACCATCGATGCTACGTCGATGCTACGTGTAATTGAAATATCATTTTTAATCCTAATGTTCATTGTAATATTGTTTTCCCTACTACTCGAATTGTCAATTTTCACTGCGCCTACTTTTATCATGTCCGAAATTTCATTCAAAAAGGCATTTTAATAACAACATGCAAAACATTTGAACAACAGGGTGATTGGTTAAAAAAAATGTTCAAGTAAACCAGGGTAAAACCGACGTGGATTGGTTAGGTTTCGAAGCTAGGGCGGAGTGAATGGCGTAGTCTTTAAATACTTAAGTATTTTTAATCAATTGTTTACACATCCTCATACTTACAAAACCAAAAAAGGGGGGACGGGGGGGCGAAGCCCCCCACCAGGGGGGCTCGGGGGGCGAAGCCCCCCGCATTAAAAAATAAATAATCTGAACCTCCCCTACCTTAACCTGGATAGGTTCGTTAGGTACCTTTTATCCCTTAGAGCGGAAATAGAAGCCCCGCGCAGCGGGGCTTCGTCGACCGGTTCCCAGGTCAAAATTGCTCACTTAAATTCTTTGGACAACAGGGCGAATTATTTAGTAATAGTTAAGTATCAGGAATAAAAAAATATTTTTAAAGTTAGTTAAAGGTAGGTAATCACTTTTAGTACATTGAATAGTAGGAAAGGAACATCACCATTATGCACAATAATTTTTCGATACATATACCTAGGACACGAAAATCATTAGGACAAACAATATTTAGGAACAACCAAGTCAGGATTAACAATTTCGGCATAACAAAAATATGCGCAACAATGTTTATGCCATTCATTTTTCGGCGTAAAGTTAATATGCGACAAATTTTTCGGAATAAAAACATTATGCCACCCGATATAGACCCCCTTCCGGGGCAGATCCGAGTCGGATAGGTTAGGTTAGAAGACTAAGGCGGGAGCTTTGCTTTTTTTGCTTTTGGAGTCTTAGTCTTTTGATATAAGGGGAAAATTAATATCTCGGTCTGAATACCTACTTGACGCCACAAAAAGTAGTTGGCAAATAATACTTCGGGATTTTAACAAGTGTTTATTCGAAATAATGAATTCGATTGTTTGATAGGGGGAAATAATACTTCGGTCAAAATACTTTATGCCAAAAAAAGTAGTTGGCAAATGATACTTCGGAATTTTTACGAGTGTTGATTCGAATCATAAGCGAAATAAAATTGCTGCTAATTGAGAAAGGTGGTAAATAATAAACAGGGAAACGTACTTTCGGGCAAACAAAATTTAGGCCAATTAATAAAATGGGAAACGTTTTCGGGATACCAATATTCGACATTACAATTTTCGACTTTATGATAGGTAACCGGTAAGTGAAGTATGTACTATTTTTCATGAGAAATATTAAATTAAGACTAAAAGTAGTACCTTCAGATTTAGACAATTTTTTTTATTAAATGTTAAGGGCGTGAAGGACGACGGACAGTTTCAAAAACTCAACTCAATCGTGAATGAAATCTGTAAGGTACAAGTGAGCGGTGAACTAAAGGAGCCGTTGAACAGAGGGAACTAAATGAACTAAAAGAGCTATTGATATAAAAGAGCTAGTGATATAAAAGAGCGAGTGATATAAAAGAGCGAGCGGGTGAATCTCGGAATACAAATTTCCTGGGAGTTTTGGAGCCTTTTTGCTTAGAATTTTCATCATGCATCTCGCAAATACCAGGCAATCATGCTAATGAAGGAGTATCCAACAAAGATGGCGCATGCCTGGATTGCCTGGCAACCCGGCTGTCGTCTGCACACTGCTACGACGGCGGCGGCGCCCGTGAACCCCCATCGCGGGCGCTGCGGCTACTTCTCCGTGACTAGGGTCGCATATCTAACATGTAGCGTAGTCACAGCGGCCCTACCGCGAAAAACGAAATTCGTAAATTTCGAGGATTTGTCTCTTTCACTCTAATGACGCCTTCGTTTGAGTGACAGAGAAAAATCCTCGAAATTTACGAATTTCGATTGTAGTGGGCCAGGTTCGGCGAATTCCTCGACAAGTCGACGAAGCAAAGTCGACAATGCTCTGCACGCCCTCTGTCATCCTCAGTCAACAACAATGAAAACCACTGTGGTAGGTCTAATTTAAAAAATAAAACCGTTTAAAAAATGACATCATGATGATGCCATCATCCATCAATTCCATCATATTAGGTCATGTTTTATCAACAACAGCATTAAGGCGCATTGGGTTGGCCAGGGATGCTGCTCATGCTACACGTTAGAGGAGTAAGAGTAAAGTCATCTCATGATCTCGCTGTATGGGGTTGGTTGGGTTGGGGTCTTTATACAGGGTGTATCTTTTGCAACCTGCAATATTTTAGGAGGTGATTGAGTTGCTCATCCATAACAACTTTTGCTATGGGACCTACTCTGAAATCGCAAAAAAATATTTGGCTTTCCCATACAAAGTGTCGACCTTGGATGTGCCAAAATGTATTGAAAAGCCAAAAATTTTTTTGCGATTTCAGTGTTGCTCCCATAGCAAAAGTTGTTATGGATGAGCAACTCAATCACCTCCTAAAATATTGCAGGTTGCAAAAGATACACCCTGTAATTATTACTTTTTTGTAGTTAGATTATTTTTATTAATCATTGTTATTTTTAGCAAACAATAACCGGAACGGAAATAACGAAATCCATAATTTATATGTGTCACGCTCACGTAATAGTATTTTATGCAACCCTTGTTTAAGAGAGGTTAAAAACCGGCCAAGTGCGAGTCGAACTCGCGCGCGAAGGGTTCCGTACCATTATCAATCTATTATTTAAAAAAATACAGTTAAATCAACCTACCTCAAAAACTATAGGAGATAATTTAATCAAACCAAAAATCGTCGATAGAGTTTATTAATGTGAATAACATATATTTTTTTAGAATTTTATGTCGCGTAGTTTAAAAAATAGAGGGGGGGACACATTTTTCAGACTTTGAGAGCTGATATCTCGAAAAAGATTTGCTTAAATAAACATGAGATTTATAAACCTTCATATCATTTTCAAAGACCTTTCTATTAATACCTCACACGCTTATATACAAATAATTTTTTTTTCTATCCCTCAGTTACATGTATGGAGGGCCCCCACCCCAATGGTTTTTTTTACAATTTAGTATCATAATCCTGTAGCGGTTCATACAACACAATACACATATACTAACCAAATTTCGTTCCTGTAACATTATTTTATAGTTTCCGAGTAAATCGGCTGTGACAGACGGACAGACGGACATGACGAATCGGTCTATAAGGGTTCCGTTTTTGCCATTTTGGCTACGGAACCCTAAAAAGGTTAGTGCGTGAGTAACAATTTGAGGCGAAGCCGAAAATTGTTATTTAAAACGCCACGAGCATTTTTTGACTCAGTTAAACAATGTTGCATACAATACTTTTTCTACGACCACACACTTATTTTCAAATAAAATTGTAAATTTGAGAAATATTCTTTGTCAAACACAGTTTTATTAATTATCAAGGTCGGGCGGAGACGTCAAAATTAAAAAAAGAAAGTTCCTCTATGGTTTACTGTTCATCAGAAATGACGTTTAAAATTAGGTTGGCAGCATGGATTTAGAATATGGATATGGATTTGACAACGTAATAATAATAGCAAGAACGAAAGGGATGGTCTTATGAAACTTTTTACTAGTGGAAGTGAAAAGGAACGATAATCGTCCGTCCTTATCACTGTGCCACTATTTTTTGTGTGTATGTGTGTTAGATGCTAAGACTAAGTGCCACACACACAAGTATCTTCTTAGTAGTAAGTGACTATGTCTATCCCTCTTAGTGGCACACTATGTGCGGCCCCTCGGTTGGCAGCCATCATGAATGTAGGATTGCAGCCATATATTTCATTAAGTCTTGTATACACGCACGAGGTGTCTTAAAATGCAAAAAACGCACTGCGTGTGAACCCGAATGCCTTTATAGGGAAAACAATATAGACTTATGAAAGAAATGAAAATATATACGAACAAACCGGGAGAAAAAGCTCTATGTTTTACGATTCATCAGAAATGACATTTAAAATTAGGTTGGCAGCCATGTATTTCATTACGGTATCTTAAAATCCGAAAACGCACTGCGTGTATGCCCGAATGCGTTTATAGGGAATAGACAATAGTACATTGTGCATCAAGGGAGGTAAGTACGGAATTACTAACGAGAGTGTTAGAAGCCCGACGCCGTCAGGCGGAGGGCTTTTATGACTCGAGTTAGTATTCCGCTTACCGACCGTGATGCATACAATGTTTTTCATCACACTTGCCGAAAAAAAAAAGTTTTAAGACATAAATATTATTAAATGACGTACTGAGATTCCGACGTACTCCCTAGGGAATTTCACTTTTCTACACGGTGGAATTTAATCGGTGAACAGGAACCCATTTTTCTAATTCAGTAATCGATGGCGGTCACGTTTATGTAGTACTTAAGTGGAACCAAGTTTTAGAGAGATTAAAGTTTTTTCGGTTCCCGAAGACAAAATTAATCGCCGACGAATGGCTTCGCCTCTGCGGTGTAAAAACTTCGGTAGAAAATGGTATATAGGCTACTTGACCCATTTTTAAAGTTTGTCTTATATTATTAATTAATATCTGATTAACGGAAAAAAAATATAAATATATTTTTTCACTACCTAGAAAACCGCAAAATTATAACTTAAAATTTAAGCTTTCGTTACCGCGCGAAAACGATACTAGCCATGTTAATGCTTAGATTATCTGTGGTGTGACGTCACTAAAACCGAAAACAAACATTCGACATGTCACTTATATTATGTCAATGTCACAGCAAAGCTACATGCTTGCATGTCCATGGCGAATTTCACTCGTATAAGATTCGACATGAAGTTAGTTTAAGATCCTATGACGTCACATCATGGCCGACATCGTTTTCAGAGTACGAAATTAAAAAAAATTAAACAAATTTTTCAATTTAAAATATGTACCCATCAAACACTTTTAATACACCGTAATCGAAAAATATTGATCTTTTCAATAAACAGATAATAATAATTTTTTGCACTAAATTTGATATGTGTCAAGTAGACTATTCCAAGCACTAGTAACCGTAAGAAAATGTGATTTCGTATTTTTAAATAAATAACAGTATTTATATGTAATTATTTTATTTTTAAGTATACCCATAAATACGTACGAATCAGTAAGAACCAACATCCTAATTAAGACATGAAATCGTAATACCGAAACGAAATACTTACTACAATCATTTAATATAGGTAGTATAATATGCCAATTTTGTAATAACAAAAATACATGTGAATATTATTAATACGATAGTATTATATTGATATCGAAATAGGAAGCGGGTTCAGTGTTCAGTGTGCATTTTGCTCAGACTTTTATTATTTTAAAGAAACAATACGATTATTACATAAAACATAAACATACAGTCACGCCTTTTTCCCAGAGGGGTAGGCGTTAGCATTAAAGCAAATAGGTACCATACATAACATACCTAATTAAGTAATTACACTAATTACCTACAAAGGTACATACAAGTTAGTTAACCCATTACCCTAAAATTTTAAGTTTGAGCATCCAAGTTGTGTCGCCGACGTCGCTCGGACGGTCTTACCTTGTTTTCTTCTACCATAGTCCCTGCGAACAACGATCGACATCCAACTACGTCCGTGTTATGCATTCCTAGTATCGAAGAGGGGTTCATAGCTAGTGAGCTGAGCCCACAGCCATGTAAGTAAGTAAAGCCGGTTTGAATAGGATGTCCCAGCGAACAACGATCGACATCCAACTACGTCCGTGTTATACATTCCTAGTATCGACGAGGGGATCATAGCTAGTGAGCTGAGCCCACAGCCATATTGTATGAAAGCTGTCATTTGAATAGGATGTCCCATCCCAGCGAACAACGATCGACATCCAACTACGTCCGTGTTATGCATTCCTAGTATCGACGAGGGGTTCATAGCTAGTGTTGGTTGGCTTGACTATTCAAGAACTCGACTATAATATTTAAGGGAGGTCAAGATGACTCGAGTCCTTTATTGAAGACGCACTTTAATCAAAGATGAAAATGACACAATGATGTCATGTTTCAGAATAGGTTAGAAATGGGTTAGAAGGCTCGAAAGAAGGGGTTTTAGGTGCGTAGCCAGCCACCTATATACATCCTTCATCTTTACTTTTACCTTACCGTCATCTTTTACAAACGTCAAAAGTGAGTATTTACATGTAGATTTGTCTCTCTCACTCTAATGACGCCTTCGTTGGAGTGACAGAGAAAACTATTCGAAATTTACGATTTTCGATTGTCGCGGTAGTAGCCGGATGTCAAGATAAGTATATATTGTTTTCATCACACTTGCTGTCTAAGCGCGCCATTGCTTGCGCGCGTAGCGGGAGTAATACACGGTGGAATTTAATCGGTGAACAGGAACCCATTTTTCTAATTCAGTAATCGATGGCGGTCACGTTTATGTAGTACTTAAGTGGAACCAAGTTTTTTTTTAGCATAATTTTTTTTTATGTTGAAATTAAAATTTATTGTCACCCTACTAATGGTTTAGTCTGAAAAGTTTAATACCTCTTTTCAAACTATCAGCCATAGAAACTTAAAACATAAATGAGCAATAACCATGCTTTAATATTTCCGATAGACTCTATTCCTATGTAAAATAAGAGCGATGCATGGCTGATAGTTTGAAAAGAGATATTAAACTTTTCAGACTAAGCCATTAGTAATTTAGTAGGGTTACAATAAATTTTAATTAAAGTTTAATTTCAACATAAAAAAAAATTTATGCTAAAAAAAAAACTTGGTTCCACTAAGTACTACATAAACGTGACCGCCATCGATTACTGAATTAGAAAAATGGGTTCCTGTTCACCGATTAAATTCCACCGTGTATTACTCCCGCTACGCGCGCAAGCAATGGCGCGCTTAGACAGCAAGTGTGATGAAAACAATATATACTTATCTTGACATCCGGCTACTACCGCGACAATCGAAAATCGTAAATTTCGAATAGTTTTCTCTGTCACTCCAACGAAGGCGTCATTAGAGTGAGAGAGACAAATCTACATGTAAATACTCACTTTTGACGTTTGTAAAAGATGACGGTAAGGTAAAAGTAAAGATGAAGGATGTATATAGGTGGCTGGCTACGCACCTAAAACCCCTTCTTTCGAGCCTTCTAACCCATTTCTAACCTATTCTGAAACATGACATCATTGTGTCATTTTCATCTTTGATTAAAGTGCGTCTTCAATAAAGGACTCGAGTCATCTTGACCTCCCTTAAATATTATAGTCGAGTTCTTGAATAGTCAAGCCAACCAACACTAGCTATGAACCCCTCGTCGATACTAGGAATGCATAACACGGACGTAGTTGGATGTCGATCGTTGTTCGCTGGGATGGGACATCCTATTCAAATGACAGCTTTCATACAATATGGCTGTGGGCTCAGCTCACTAGCTATGATCCCCTCGTCGATACTAGGAATGTATAACACGGACGTAGTTGGATGTCGATCGTTGTTCGCTGGGACATCCTATTCAAACCGGCTTTACTTACTTACATGGCTGTGGGCTCAGCTCACTAGCTATGAACCCCTCTTCGATACTAGGAATGCATAACACGGACGTAGTTGGATGTCGATCGTTGTTCGCAGGGACTATGGTAGAAGAAAACAAGGTAAGACCGTCCGAGCGACGTCGGCGACACAACTTGGATGCTCAAACTTAAAATTTTAGGGTAATGGGTTAACTAACTTGTATGTACCTTTGTAGGTAATTAGTGTAATTACTTAATTAGGTATGTTATGTATGGTACCTATTTGCTTTAATGCTAACGCCTACCCCTCTGGGAAAAAGGCGTGACTGTATGTTTATGTTTTATGTAATAATCGTATTGTTTCTTTAAAATAATAAAAGTCTGAGCAAAATGCACACTGAACACTGAACCCGCTTCCTATTTCGATATCAATATAATACTATCGTATTAATAATATTCACATGTATTTTTGTTATTACAAAATTGGCATATTATACTACCTATATTAAATGATTGTAGTAAGTATTTCGTTTCGGTATTACGATTTCATGTCTTAATTAGGATGTTGGTTCTTACTGATTCGTACGTATTTATGGGTATACTTAAAAATAAAATAATTACATATAAATACTGTTATTTATTTAAAAATACGAAATCACATTTTCTTACGGTTACTAGTGCTTGGAATAGTCTACTTGACACATATCAAATTTAGTGCAAAAAATTATTATTATCTGTTTATTGAAAAGATCAATATTTTTCGATTACGGTGTATTAAAAGTGTTTGATGGGTACATATTTTAAATTGAAAAATTTGTTTAATTTTTTTTAATTTCGTACTCTGAAAACGATGTCGGCCATGATGTGACGTCATAGGATCTTAAACTAACTTCATGTCGAATCTTATACGAGTGAAATTCGCCATGGACATGCAAGCATGTAGCTTTGCTGTGACATTGACATAATATAAGTGACATGTCGAATGTTTGTTTTCGGTTTTAGTGACGTCACACCACAGATAATCTAAGCATTAACATGGCTAGTATCGTTTTCGCGCGGTAACGAAAGCTTAAATTTTAAGTTATAATTTTGCGGTTTTCTAGGTAGTGAAAAAATATATTTATATTTTTTTTTCCGTTAATCAGATATTAATTAATAATATAAGACAAACTTTAAAAATGGGTCAAGTAGCCTATATACCATTTTCTACCGAAGTTTTTACACCGCAGAGGCGAAGCCATTCGTCGGCGATTAATTTTGTCTTCGGGAACCGAAAAAACTTTAATCTCTCATTTTTCACGCTTTTATTTTTGCATCCTTTAATAGAGCAACGCATCTAGAAATAATTTGAAAATCACCCGCAAGTTTGACAATCGCTGCGGAAAATGTCAGTGACAAGGAACGAAATATATATTTGTAGAATGTTCGAATGAGATGGCGACAAACGTCATCACGTTGTTTGTGACGTCGATTTTGTGATACCATGGTTAATTTTTGCGACTCCCGTTTACCATATATTTCTTCTGTAGAGCCAAGAAAATCTGATGGTATTAATTAAACATTAAGTACTATCTTGTTCAATTAAAACATATTTGTTTGTCAGAATACTAAAAGAAAAATTGTAATGAATACATCTTTTTCTTAACTTCAGTATCAGTAACAGTGATGCCAGATTGGGGGTAAACCCTCCAAAACTGGAGGTTTTTTTGCTCTGGAGGGAAAAATGGGGGGACAAATTGTTTGGGGGGAATGGTGGAGGGAAAAAAATATGATAAATAAATTATGTTTTTAAAATGTGCGATTAACATGTATGTAAAATTATCAACGCAGCTTTATTTTTTTTAAATTTATGGTCAAATCATATCGAACTACCACAAAAATCGATCGACGGATCTAAGATTACTATCTTTCTCTTTCTGTCATACGTACTTGCATATTTAAGAGAGGAAATTGACGAATATTCCGACGATTGGTGGATCGACAATCCAGAACGTGTGGGTAGCCAGCAATTATGGTAGTAAGCGAATGTCGACTTACATTGACATTTCTTTAGGTTCTTTGGGTGTAGATAAAAAGTAGAGTAAAAAACTGAATAAATGAACAAGTAAATATTTATGGGGGTTTTTCTATGTAAAGCCCCATATTTGGGGGGATTACGGACAAGGTTTGGAGGTAAAGCGACGGGGGCATCTGGCAACACTGTTCAGTAATGATGGGTAATATATTTCCTTAATATTTTAAAGATACAATAAAGTGGCAATACAAAGTTGGTGTCTCCTCTCGGACGGTCTCACCTTGTTTTCTTCCATCATGGCTGGGACATCCTATTCAAACAGCTTTCACTTACATGGCTACACAACAACACTACTGTACTCAAATAATCAACCCATGCATGCGATAGTTTTACTTGCGACGAATTTCTAGATCGCGTTACATTGGTTATATCGAGAACGTTATTTTGTTCAACGAAGAGTAATTTCGAAATACGTAGCCTCATCGAGGCGCTGAGCAACTTGAGTACAGTGGCGTCCTATAGCGCGAAGAAATCGCACGCAATCCGCCTATGTTTCATTTCAACTCCATGGTCGCGCTCCTAGGGTGCTACTATTGCTCTTCCGATACCAAGGCAACATAAAATCAGCGTATGATATGTCGTAGTACGAGTAACCGTAAACTACACACTCAACTACGAGTAGTTGAGTGTGTAGTTTACGATCGTTTACGTGATTACGTCAGTTCTGGTGGCGTCAACAGTCAACACACCGTGCTCTTTGAGTATAATAATAATTTTATTATATTCCCATGGGGATCACGGGCTTACAAATCCCGGTTTTTTGATAGGCTTACGCGGGGATACAGATCCAACACGTAGAGGCCCTTTGGAGAAATTTGCTGTGTTGTACACCTGCTGCAACCCATTCACGGGCACATCGATAGATATCCGGTAAAGTTATTCTATTATTATTATATCTTATGTATTACATAACATATAATATAATAGATCTTTATTTGAATAAACTACATTAAAACCATTAAGTTAATTAAAAAAACCTAAATAATACAAAATCCAAAGTTAACATAACATAGGTACTTATAAAAATAAAACACTTGAAACTATTGAATATATCTATAATATAAAACTAATTAAATTTAATGAATAAAACAAACTAACATAAATTATCGAAAAGTCCGCCGCGAGTTGTACCTGGAGCGAAGGTGCCCATCACACGTAGTTGTCCCGCAGATCAGTGTAGTTGTGTTCCACGCCGTCATGGAGCACGGATACCCGCACGCCGCGGCCGGTGTACCCCATGGCGTACACGGGTAACACGTTGAGGTCTAGGCGTTGTAACGAGCGCACGTTATGCAAGTCTTGCTGAAATTATAAAGCATACTCATACTCACGTAGTTGTCCCGCAGATCAGTGTGGTTGTGTTCCACGCCGTCGTCGAGCACGGATACCCGCACGCCGCGGCCGGTGTACCCCATGGCGTACACGGGTAACACGTTGAGGTCTAGGCGGTGTAACGAGCGCACGTTATGTGAGTCTTGCTGGAATTTAAAAGACGAATGTACTACCAGATAATTTAAAATAGTAAAAAAATGAACGCTGTCTTGCCAACAAACTGCTTGGCAAGCAAATTTCTAAGTACCTAATTAGTTTTAAGTTTATGGTAAATAAATAAAATAAAATAAAAAACTGGTACGTGGAGCAAGAATGAACAGCAGTGTTATTCACTAAGGAAACCGCCTTGCTGCCAGCGCTGTGTCAGTGCTGCGGCAGCGTCGAGCCTAAAAATGGTATTCACTAATGTACTTTAAACGACACTAGTGCTCGGCGACGAATGCGGCGTGAGCTGGAACTACATTGCGTCGAAAGTTTGACGTTTAATGTATGAACTTCGTATTATCTAACGAAAAACAGCGACGAACTCGCCCACAAGCTCGCTCACAGCCTCGATTCCTAATGTCAAATCAAACAGCTAGGATTTTAGACAAGGCTGTCTCGACATCGAGCTCGTTGACGAACGCAGCGTCGAATGTGTCAATAAGAGAATAGCATAGCAGGGTACTAAGGAACGGTCACGCTTTCAACTTTCAATATGAAGACAAACAAGAGCTCGCGAATCGAAATCTCCTAATTATGAGTTAATAAGCCGGCTGATATGATGATGATCAGCCTATCAATAGTTACTTTTAACTTTATTAGGGGATTTTTTGCATTTTCTTTCTTGTCGCCATATTGTATGTTGCATGTTGCTCAACGTGACCGTTGCTATTACCCTCCAAATCTCTTCGCTTTTGCTCTACGAGTTCTACGACCCAGATGTTATCCTGTATTTATGTCTCCTAATGGTAAGCAGTTACCGTAAGTACCGTAACGACGTCTTAAATACCAGGGGAGTAACATCCATATTGCCAACCCGTTATGATAGAAGGACACAAATAGCAAAGAGACGAGCGGACCGATTGATTCCATTTATCCTACCTGGTTGTCGCAGTTCATACTATTTCAATACTGCATCACTTGCAGGACCCAACACTGTCTGTCACAATAATCATTAGGCTATATTTATATTTTACAGTTGCGATTTTCTGCCAGGTGGGGGTAGCTTAGAAATAGGGATCTGCTCCAAATTAACAATATTGGTTATAATTACGAGTATAAACTTTCAAATCATGGTTTTATCATGATAATATTGCTAGTATGAGCTGCTGGTGGTTTAAAAACTTACCCCTTTATTCATAAACTGCTGCTAACTTAGCAAGCAGCTGAGTATTGTTTATCTCTTTCGGTCTTATCAGTATGCCCATAAGAGCGAAAGGGACAAATAATATTTAGTGCATTGTTAAGTTAAAAGCCATTTATGAATAACGGGGTTAATATTTCCAATGAAAACTCCATAAAATTGGTGAAAACGTACCAAATACCATTCTTCGCCCCACAACTCGTCATTAAATAACGGTCTGTCAACTTCTCTCTTCTGTCTCTTCTCCGCTTGAGGGTCCGTGTCTATCCTCTTCACTCGCTCCAGAGATTCATCTGGGTCTGGTGTGGGGTATCGTTTCACTCTTGACTTGGAGAATAGTGGTTCAGCCCATCGTATCTGCAATTTAAGTTTGGAAGGTAAATTATCTAAAATCATGATTTAACGAGTTCCATAGCCTATACTAGTAACTGGAGTTCGAGGCCAAAGAATCTACGAAAATATTGCCACAACCATGAAATGATCTTACAATAGTAAATCCTTATTTTCTAAAAACAGACGTTGACATATATGTTATTTATTGGTAATTTTAATTCTTTAATTTATAGAAACAATATTATATACTTATTTTCACGTAAATATAAGATATTTTAATAAAAACTTAACTATCCGCAATTATTAGTAACAAAGTTGGTATTGCGCTGGTATCACCTCAGGTGTTAATAACATTTGGTACAGCAATTTAACTACACATAAATTTAATAAATAAAAAAGGTAGGTATGGTTAAATTACTAAGCAGTATAAGTACTATACTATACTATTACTAAGCAGTTTTAACCCGAAATAAGGCAGGGGTGCCTTATTACGGGTTCAAATTATGGGAAAGAAATTTGGAAATGTAAAATGAAAGCATTTTTTGTATTTTATTTTTTATTTGTCTTCTTCATCACAAAATGTAAAAATCGAATACACTCCCATAAAAGCCGAGAGGTCTTTACGACGCCCAAATAATTTGTAAAAGAAATGCTTAAAATATACCTCTTAGAGTAACAAAAATGTGACAAACTCATTTTAAACCTTAAAATAAGCGACAGTAAGTTCAGGACTCAACACTGATGGTGTTATAAAGGACCATGGGTTAATGGGTCGTTAATACTATATCTGACGGATTGGAAGTAGAATTTGTCAGGAGGTTGGGTAAAAAGAGTTCCAGGCCCAGACCTATCGCTGTAGGACTCACGACCCTGGGGAAAAAAATCAAAATACTACGCAATAAAAGTAAACTAAATGGGTCGGGTTCGTACATCACAGAAGATTATCCCCAGAAAGTGCTTGAAATTAGGAAATCTCTCAAACCACAGCTTAAGCAAGAACTTGAAAAGGGCAACAGAGCAGTGATAAAATACGACAAATTAGTAATTTTGAGTAATGAAAGTAACCAAAACCAAGAATGTGCCATTGTACAGAACTCAAACAACAAAAAGAGGGCACTTGATCTCGACGATACACCGCCAAATATCAATGAGGTAACGGATAAGACAACTATTCCACAAAGCACTTCTCGTCCGCCTTCTCAACTCGCTAAGAAGAATAAGACATCGGTAAATAGTCCCCAACAACCAAAAAACATAACACACTACTTGAAACAGCACAATACGACATTTAGCAAACAAACAAAGGGAAAAGTACCAGGCAACGATGACACACGGAATGGAGAAAAATAGCCACTACAGTCCGATAAACCGACTATTCATATAGGAACTTATAACGTAAGAACATTACAAAAAGAAGCAAAATTGGAGGAACTAGAATTAGCACTCTTAAAAATTAATTGGCATATTATTGGCCTGAGTGAAGTACGTAGAAATAGTGAGCAACTGATTCAGTTAAAAAGCGGAAATATTCTCTATCACTACGGAGAAACTAAAGGTCTATATGGGGTCGGATTTATCGTAAACAGTAGCGTCAGGAAATTCATTGAAAGTTTTGATGCTATTTCAGAAAGGATTGCTATACTGAAATTTAAAATTGATAAAAAGTCAGTCACCATTATTCAAGTCTACGGTCCAACTAGCTCGGCTCCTAAACATGAAGTAGACACATTTTATTCGGACTTGAATAAAGCACTACGCGAGAGACATAGAGGTGACGACGTAATAGTTATGGGAGATTTTAACAGCCAGATAGGACAAGGAAGAGCCTTTGAAACGCCAATGATTGGTAACTATTGCTATGGTAAACGAAATGAAAGAGGAGAAAAGATGATAGAATTCTGTCAAAATGAACAATTAGTAGTTCTCAATACACAATTTAAAACTAGAACGGGCTTAAGGTGGACGTGGCTCTCCCCCGACCATAAATTCAAGTCACAAATAGACTACATTCTAACGAATAAAAAGTCGTCGTTCAAAAGTTGTAAAGTCGTGAACAGGGTCAGTTTCAATACAGACCACAGATTGCTAATGTGCGAAATGTATATAAAGAACAAAAGAAAAACCTACAACATCAATAAATCGTTTGAAATGGACTATAAATACAATGAAAATGTAGCTAATAAACTAGAAGAAAATCTCGAATATACTATATTAGAACAACATCCACAGCTTATGTACAATAGAATAGAAGACGAATTAAATAAAGCTATGAGTACAATCCGAATACGGACGGCAAGAAAATCCGGAAAAATTAGTGATTTGACATTAAGCCTAATAAAGAAACGAGATGAGTTCGCGGATGCGGAAATAATATCACAGGACGGAAAAGAGTACTTACAGAACATCAACAAAGAAATAAAATTAAAGATCACTAGTGACATTGAAGAATATTATAACAAGAAAATTGAGCAAATACTTATATCGACTGGGTCAACGAAAGCTATTGACAATTTACGACTAATCGGAAGAGCCCTCGTTCCATCACTCAATGACCATTTTGGTAACAAATCTAAAAATCGGACAAACATCTTGAATATAGCAACGACATTCTACGAAATAATATACAAAGACGACGACAAAGACACGTCCCTTATAAACTTACCCATAAATCACAATGTTGAGCATGGAGTGGAAAAAGCCCCCTGCTTTATTTTCTCTGAAGTGAAAAACGTAATAAAATCTTTAAAAAACCAAAAGGCACCTGGAAGAGACAGAGTAACAAATGAAATAATTAAACTATACGGGGACAGTTTGTTACAACCTCTACTGCACTTATTTAACACGATTTTATATACAAAGCTAGTACCAGAACAGTGGTTCCACTCCACAATTGTACTGTTGCACAAGAAGGGATCCCAAACGGATGTTAATAACTACCGACCAATAAGCCTATCACCTGTGATTTACAAAATATTTATGACTTTACTTAAAAACAGATTATATATTCCATTGAATGAACAACAAGCAAGAGATCAGGCAGGCTTCAGAAAGGGATACTCTACAGTTGACCACCTGCATACTCTGAATATGGTTATGGAAAAGTACACAGAATACAACAAATCGCTTTTTCTATGCTTTATAGACTTTAAAAAAGCCTTCGACAGCATAAAACACGACTATATGCTGAATGCTCTTAGGAACCAAGGCGTAAATGCTGACTACATCCAACTGATCAAAATAATATATGAAAAAAGTACTGCCAGCGTGAGGATGGAGAAAGAAGGCAAAAGATTCAGTATACAACGAGGTGTTAAGCAAGGAGACCCGTTGTCGCCGTTGCTGTTTCTTAGTGTTTTGGAACAAATCTTTAGATCGGCAGATATATCATGCGGAATAAACATCGATGGGGAAAAGTTAAGTGTCCTTCGATTTGCAGACGACCTTGTCTTTTTGGCTGAAACGAGCGCAGAATTACAATCCATGCTACAGAATTTCCATGACCACCTTATGGTAACTGGACTTGAAATAAATAAAGAAAAAACTAAAGTTATGGCAAATCGGCCACATTCACCGATAACAATACGCAATAAACAACTTGAAACAGTGGAAGAATATGTATATCTGGGGCAATTATTCTCGTTCAGTAACAAAATGGCCAAAGAAGTGGACAGGAGAGTTGCCATAGGATGGAAACGATATTGGAGTTTAAAGCATATATTTAAAGGGGACTTCAACATAACACTAAAGCGCAAAGTGTTCAACATGGTTATAATACCCACTATCACATACGGCTCACAGACGTGGACATTAACTGAGAAACTTAAAAGCAAACTCAAAACGTGTGAACGCTCGATGGAAAGAAGTATGCTCAACATTAAGTTAAAAGACAGAATTAAATGTACTGATATACGCAAAGAAACCAAGGTCATGGACGTTCTCGAAGTCATTCAAAAAAATAAATGGCAATGGGCCGGTCACGTCATGCGCCTAAAAGACAACAGATGGACCATAAGGACAACAGAGTGGACGCCGCGAGACGGGGCCCGCGGCGCAGGCCGGCCGCGCGCGCGCTGGGACGACGAGTTGCGCGCGCGCTGTCCGCTGTGGCGGCGCGAGGCCCGCGACCGCGATACTTGGAAGGATCTACTAGCTACGTATACGCAACAGGCTTTTCATATAGATTAGTGAACTGATATTTTAATTTGAATTATTAATTAATTTTGCATGCTTAATCTATTTATTCTATATTCATTCTAGGCGAAGAATCGATCTTACGTATTACATATTAATCATGCAATTTAACAATTTAATTTATTTTCACACTTGACATTTGACAAAGATCATGAATTTATGTTTTTTGAAAGATGTTTAATTTATTTGTCAAATAGAAATTGTATGCTGATGTTTCTTATATTATATTTATTCCAATTTAAATTATTGATTTTAATTTCTGAATTAATTTTATAATTATTTGATCAATGTTAGTATATCAATATTTTAATTTTAATTTATTTTACTGATGGATTTTTGTGACTAATCAATTTATTCTTTATAAATTCTATCTTATTGTATTTTATGTTACAATTTTTTAAATCTAGTTAGTCTAGTCTAATAACCGATATTTGCAATTCTATAAATTTTATATTTTAATCATATTTTCACACTTGGCAAGTCGACAATAATGTATTCATCACTGAAGAGGTACCTACCTATTAGATTTGTGTGTTTTTGTAAACGATGAATTATTTTAGATGAAATTTATTAGATTATTCGTATCAATTGCAATTTTAATAATAATAATATCTTGCATGCTTGCTTAGGATAGGGATCAAGAAATGGTCGAAATTAATTAAACTAA
>JALPQI010012957.1:0-33707 GCA_025490895.1 Thaumatotibia leucotreta | reverse complement strand
CATTTGATTTGATATTTTTGTATCAAACCTTAACGTGTGGGTAGAAGTTATTTTATACTCATGGGTATGTTGAAATACGTTGAAATGATATCACAAACAAACCAAAACATTCTGTTTTGATAGTTATCTGAGTTTTAATGCACCTGATGCAATAGCAACGTTATGTAGAAGTTATTCCTTATTATTGTTTTGAAGTATTTCAATACAATTTCAAAATAGGTGGTATTCCTTTAGTTAGATATTCGAAAACAACAAACGTTACATGTAGATATATAATACGCGTGTGTATTTTTGTAAAATGTTACAAAGTATCACAGATCACAGCGCCACGCCAGTAGCGTGGTGTAAGCGTAACTGTCTGACCGTGGATTCATTGAGACACTTGCAACTGCGCGAGCGCATAGTTTCCATGACAACCAATTCAACGTGACCTTTATTCTGATGACTTCGCATATTCGGAGAGGTTCCCTGGAGTATTACTCGCCCATTTTCGGTTACCCACTGGAAATGATACTCCAGTGTGCAACGCCCTCGCTTCACACGGGGAATGCTTTTTATTTTGGTCGCTAATTTATAGGGTGATGCCACGAACGTTCGGACGATCGCAGGAGTCGACGGCTTAACGAGAAACGGTGATAACCATTTTTAGACTTCCTGGTCTTTATTTCGTGTCAACTTAAGTACCTAAGATATTTTTAATGGCGCGCCAGTTGGGCATTTCAAAACTGGACGACAGGTGGTTGACATGAAATAATTATTTATATGATTTAAAGGTAGGTTTAAAGACAGATGTACTGGACGGTAGCCACTAGATGTGTTAATTCGAATTAGCCCCTACTTATATAAAGGTATCAATTGATTAACCTGTCAAGCATATGTTAAGTCGTTCGCAAAACACTTTGTATGGAAATAAGCTAATATAAGCATCACATTTTTCAAAGACACTTGGACAAAAAGTTGATGAAGACGGGCTAGTGTGTTAGCTTTTTTGCTTATGGGTGATTAAAACATTTGAATGAATCGTACGATGACCGTATTGCCTTATTTTTATGCTAAGGTCAATAAGTAAATTTTTAATTTATTTGGCTTGTTTTAAGTTGGCCTGCAAGTTGGTTCATCAAGCTGATTAAGGTATAAATTTTCAAGCTGTGCATGTGTTTTATCCTTGACCGTCTCCCACAAATTTGAGTGAGGCGTCACACACGTAACGTTGTTCAGTGTTCAAGTGCAAGTCAGGGGCGGTCAAGCTGCGGCGAGTTTCCTAAACATAGCTCACTCGCCGGATATTGAGGATTATCATAAAGCAAGTGGAATGGGATCGACGCCCGCACAGGGCGCCTCTATTTTAACACCTACCGGAGTCGTGGGCGCAAATTACGACGCCAACGTAACCCTAGCTCGTTGGAAAGCGTGAAGATTGATTTAAGTATCGGATTGTCGACGCCATTAATATCGGTCACGTTTCGATATAAATTAAATAGCTTTACAGCGGAATGCTGAAGCTGTCAACGGCTTTTTAGGTACCTGTCTAAATTAAGTAATTTTACCTAAGTAAATAAGTACCTACTCCTGACATACTAAATTGAGATGACGACCTTTGCATAACTTGCGCCAAAAAGTGTAGTGTGGCGCAGAGTTCATGTAAGGCTATCGCAGCACACAGCCCGCTTTCACACTAATCGCCACATGACGTTTCTGTAACTGCCAGCTCAATTTGTGGCGAGCAAACCATAATCAGAATCATTGCCGTCATCAAGGAAACGGTGCATAAAGCGACAGTTAATGGCCAGGTTGCGGTTCAGCACAATGTGTGATTTGCGAAATGATGTCAGTTTAGTTTAGTTAGGTTTCGCAGGGTACGTGCGCGGTGATAATGACGGTTTGTAGTGTGATCGATCAATGATACGATCGCAATGAATGACGTCCGTCAGAATAGCACGGCGCGGGGCGCGGGGGGCGCTACGTGCGCGCGGGCAAGTTGCGGGGCCACCCGTGCGCTTGCGCCCGGCCCGTGTGGTCCGGCCTTCCCCGCGCGCCCGGGCCCTCTATGCAAATTAGCCAGCGTAGACAACAGATGGATGGCGGAATAAACAAATCGCGTCCTTTGCGCGCGGCGCCGAGCCCGCGCCGATCCGTTAAAATAATACACAGACAATCTACGAAATACAATCCGTGATTGCGGCTGAGCTTTGAGCGCAGAACCAACGCAACGTCATTTCGACTTAGTGAAAGTTAGTCTTTATTAGAATGAAGCTCCGATCCTACTTTACGGTCATGGTCGCTAAAACTGGTTACCAAGTAAAACAGTTTTACTAAAACCACTATTTGATATTCTACATCATCGTATCAGCTTGGACCAAATAGGTAATGGAGAAGGGGTGGACATGGACATGACATAAAACAAATAAATGAACACCATGATCAAGACTAGGAATGCCTTATTCAATTATGTTGTGCAAATGGTGTTGGACCGCGTCCTCAATTATCTACCTGCTATGGAATACCGTAAGTCCCGTCACGTTCCGCACATAATGCTCATTCTCCACGGTGGGGATGCCATCCCGAGCTTGACGCGCCCGCTGCGCTCTCAATTGAGCCATCACGCTCGCTCGCCGCTCGCAAAAGAACGAATTCCGAGTAGGCCAGGAGCGAAGCGTAAAGGGCGAGTGTGGAACAGACCGCGTCACAGCACGAGGTCTTCACACAAAAGCGGGCCGGACAATCGGATACCTCGTTTTTTGTGAGTCAATAGAAATGTTATACATTTTTTTAGTTTTATTATCGGTCGTAATTTCACATGGGGATATTTACGGGCGGCCGCGGGCCACCTAATTAAGTTGTTAGGCGACTCGGAGGCCTTCGGCATTGTTTAACGGAGTCTTTGTTCCGCGATAAGGCTTCCAATACGTATTGTTCCAACGGTAGCAATGTCTTAATAAAAATGATATTAAAAGATTTAAAAGGTTTATTTTATAGGTTTACAGTGAATGAGCGATATTTTCTGCCGTATGTAAGTTAATTACTAGCCAGCGGCTATACAAGATCCGATGGTCACATTCTTTGCATTCCAGACAATTGGATACAAATAATAAATAACCTATTCCCCGATATTTATGAGCCGATAATATCAAATTAAATAGGCCATCGACTCGAGTGACTAATATTAATATGCGTTTCATTTAACATTTATGTAATTATAGTGTATTGATTTCAATTTTGTTAATGTGTTTATGTAAGTATCGTGATTCGTGATACACTGTTAGACCACCCAGATACAAAGAATTTGGGCAATAAAAAACGTACCGGTTTACTATCAGTTGCTTTTCAAGGACAGTCATGAGTTCCGAGTCAGACGTATTGAAAGCGATTGTAAATAATACTTTACTACACAAACACCACTTTTATTTGTTTGATTATGTTTATGACAATGGAGTTGTTTTCCTAATTGTTTTCGATACAAAAGCCCTTATATATCTGACTGTTGCACACTTAAAAGCTTTAAGCTTTTATTGAATGAGAAGCAACGTCAAGATAATAATATGGGTTTTGTAACAGCAGTTCGAATGATCAGTGTTCAACCTAAGACATTGCTACGCCGAAGACGTTGCTACGTACCTACGCTGTAAGTGCTACGCCGTAGCAGATGCCAGAGGAAACTTAACAGATAAAAAAACCTACTAAACATCTAACGTAATATTTTTCATAATTAAAAATAATAATTAAATGAGTTACAGCATGTACCTATAAGTTTTATGTGGCCCATAAGGTACGAGATTGAAAAACTTGATTAAAACAATAACACTATCGTGTACAATATTATCTACGAGTCAATGAAAATAAGTAAACAAATCGAAATAAGTAATGAAATAAAACGCCGAAACGAATTGCAAATCCTGAGGTGGCCGCTCGTTGATGTCTTTTTTGCTGGCACGCGATTGGTCAAATACATTATAGTTGCTTACAGCGTTCTATAATGAATTAATTATTAGTTAAGTAGCGAACTCTATGTAGATGTACAGGAATTATGATTATAATATTGTGTACATGATCTTAATTCAAACATAACAGTCGACGAGTAGAAAAAGGGAGTAAAATATCGCGTAACGTTCGAGATAGCTTCGCTAGTAATCAGATATTCTTTTGTTGTGACCCGATTGAGACCAAATCACCCAATTATGGGCGCTACTAGATAAACCAATCGTTTTAATTAGTCATAAAATATTATCTCCACCATAAAATTGTTTTGCACACGTCCTACTGAATACCTACATTCGTAATGTTTGTATATATTTGGCAATACATAGTTACTAATATGAAGTTTAGAAAATGAAACAATTTAATTCGGTTCAAATAATAATATTTGAATACTTAGTAGTATTTATGTAGTTAGGTTGATATGGGGCATTATAATATGTATAGAGAAAATACTGCAATGCTTCCGAGCTATTTAAGGTATTTTAAATAAAATACCTGTTCGAAATGAATAATCAAACGTCAAGATGGCAGTATGTATTATAAATTGAATACCTAGGTATAGGTATACGTATCGGACTACAGCCAACTTACGTGAACACTGAATAAGAAAATAAATAAGTAATTATAAACAAATATAAATTAGTAAATGTGCAAAAACTACAAATGCAGCAGAGCGTGTTTCCCATATCTGCTTGTTCTTGTGAAATAAATGCTTAAGATGTATTGTTTGATAATAGGATTAACTAATAGCTAAGTTCAATACAAATGTTCGTACTATCAAAGGACATAGATGCCGGCAAATAGTGTAAAATATGTATAGGTACATGATTAGTGTTATGTATTAGATATAGGTACATATATTTGGCAGATCTCACGCATCGATATCTTCGACCTAGACTCCACACCTATTTGAGCCCTATGGGACGCCCTACGCCCTACCACCGCTACTGGTTAGTTCATACTTAATTGAAGACAAAGTGAATTCAATGTCGCTAAGTATCATGTCATCAAATTTGCACGTACCAGCACTCATTTGAATATAATGGGTGCGACCATAATTTTATTCGTTCAATAATCGCCGCCAAAAGAATAATGAATGACAAGTTCTTTAGATTCAACATAAACGTGACGTGTTGGCTTCCGGAGCGACTAATTTTTTTTATGGAACGTGCATCATAAAACCTGCTGCAGACCTGGCCAAGATGCCATTCTGCAATCGTATACGATAAGCGATAAGTCACGTGACCAGAATAATGTATGGAAATGGTAACGTAACTTTTTGTTCATTTTGGCCTGCTGGTACCTACCTGGGTCATTTGCAGTAAAAGTGTACCTTTTAATTTTGTGTTACGAAAATAAGTATGTAAATTGAGATTCCTCAGATTAGTTACTCCCATACCTCATACCTAATTTTTCATACCTTTAGTATGGGAGTAACTATACTTTTTTGTTTCATTACATAAGCTAGCGAAGTAATCGTCAAATTATCACATTCACTTTGATTTCAAGTCTATCTACATACCTAGTCGTTTTAGCTTGATCATGTAGGTAAGGCTCTTAGCCACCGATTTCTTGTTGAAGCGGACTGATCTATATCAGTCTCCATGCATTTAAGTTGCCTTTAGGCAAGCATTATCATTCGCAAAAAAATCGATAAAGCAAATCATTTCAATCACTTTAAAATGGAAAAGGTAGGGTGTTACACACATATCAAAATTTTACATATGGACGTTTAATTGTTGAGTTTACTTAAATATTATTATAGTAATCCGCAACCCTTTCAATATTTACCATGCCTGAACCTGACCATTTGAACCGCCGCGTCTATGATTTTACCGCTTCAGGCAGGACGTTTAAATTGTAATTTAAATGGTGATGGGTGCATCAATATTGGATGTTGATGGATGCATTTATATTCGTGGCAGCATTATGCAGGGCACGTCGACGGAAGCGGGCAGGCGGGTACCTATTGGTATTCTTTCGATGCACATTACGCCGCTGCGCTTATCTTGATGCCTATGGTTTTTTGATCGTACGGACTTTTAGAGTAAAGCGATCGCGCCGACCGCAGGTGCGTTGGTGGTTTTATTGGCAGGAGTTAGTATTTCATGACGCTTTATATGTTTTATTTAGGTAATAAACATTGAAAAAAAAAAATAACCAAACTACTTCGCTTATCATCGTGTTACATCTAACCAACCAATTTGTAAGGCGTTAAGTACTAATAAACTTAATTTTCTTTAACTATCAAATCTCATAACATAATACTTCTGTGGTTAAATCGAACGAAATATTTAAATTCCTCAGAATCACATTCCTAAGCACAAATCTACCCTGCAATGTACAAACATAATTAAACGGTATTGGCTTGCGTTAACTTTGTTGCCTAAACAGAATAAAACAATATACCTACCAAGTCAAACAATGTATGCAAGCAAGATAACATCATTGCCAAAAGTAACAATGGAGATAACAAGTTACCTACTCATTCATCATGGTGCGCACGTACGCACGCAATCAACAGTCGTGAAATCAAACTCAAGTAAGTACCTAGGTAACAATTTTTTTAAGTAGGTAGGTACGTAGGTAGTATACTTTACAGAGGACCATACGCCACTCGGCTGCCATATAAAATATAATCGAACTCAATGGAGTAAAATTGTATACTTACATTACTTACCTAATAATTAATACAATGCGTTTGCGTATTAACAACATTGTTGAATCCTCAGATTCACCCGATACGACTCGTCTCACTATTTTTATCTTCTATGTTACGTCATTTACATTTTATACTTTAACACTTAAATCTACATTGATACGACGTAATATATACCTAAGTACATGATAGATTTTGGTGTAAAACTAAACCAAACGGCGAAAAATACAAATTTTCTATAAGCCCAAGCGTTCGCGCAGATCGATTTTTTATTTGCCGCATTTTGTCTATGACTGAAGCTAAAGAGAGTAACTATATTTTCATACCAAGATATAGGAAAGAACGAATATTATCTTCAGCAGTAGTAAAACACTTGCCCCTTATTCATAAACGTCTCTTAATATCGCAACCCGAAAAGCGATAAGTATTGTTTGTCCCTTTCGGTCTTATTCTTATCCATGTTTATAAGACCGAAAGGGACAAACAATACCAGCTTGCTAAATTCTACAATTTAGGCTTGCTAAGTTAGGACTTAGGAGACGTTTATGAACATTCAAAGGCAAAATAAAAACAGAATGACATTTGGGTCGTGTAGCAAGAGTGAACAGGGTTCTAGGAACGTAAACTATGCAACTTTCACTATGAAGACAACCATGAAATCGCGAAAAAAAACTCCTACCTAATTATGAGTTGATATTTAACTATCTATTAGGGCTCAATTTACTCATAATTAGATTTTTTCACGGTTATCGCCGTACCTAGTGAAAGTTGCGCAGTGTGACCGTCCCTAATATTCTGTTCACTACTGCTCCACCATCTAGCGGCCCAACCGCGAAAAACGAAATTCGTAAATTTCGAGGATTTGTCTCTCTTACTGTAATGACGCCTTCGTTTGAGTGACAGAGAAAAATCATCGAAATTTCCGAATTTCGATTTTCGCGGTAGTAGGCCAGATGTCAACCTGTATAAGAATGCTCAAAAATATGTCTCAGTTTACTTTCTTCTGTGTAAAGGTGCATTTTGACCAAACGAGCATTTGCTAATTCTATCCCTCACTACGAAATCAACGGATTTCGACGAATCAAGTTTTGTGTAACGAACGAATTTCGTAGAGTGGGGGATAGAATGAGCGAATGCTCGATTGATTGGTCAAAATTCACCTTTATAAGAACGTCCTAACATATTTATAAGAGGATTCTTTCGATACATATTTGACTAAGTACTGATTTTTCAATCCCCAGATAACAGTAACTGTCAAATAAATGTTAGGTCTATCCTTTTTGACTGATGACCAGCGATAAGGATGGTAATACTTTTAACTGACGGATACTTTTAACTGAGGATTGAAAAATCAGCCCTAAATAAAGAGAATATTTACATGAACTGCAAATTGACATACTCCTTACCCTGAACCCAGAGCTGGTCAACGCGCGAGTGTATCTGCGCAGACTTGAGGCCGACGCAGAAGGTGGACAGCACAAGGATGGCCACGAAGAGGACCTTGCCCGCGTCTCCTTGGAGGAAGCAGCCTAGCACAAACAGCTGTTCCTGAAGCCACGCGCGGATCCAGAGCGACGTGCGACCGCCTTCGATGTTCCCCTGGAATGATAACTACCTTCAGTATCGATTTAAATAGTAAGTAGGTACATTACCTACGACACAAGTGCGAAAGACATGAAATTCGAAGCGAGTGGCGATGTTTTAAATCGACACGAGTTACGAATTTCGTTTTTGCACGTGTCTCGTACGACGTTTGTTAGTGCAGATGGCCCTCCGAAGTTTTGGTCCTGACGTAAAATGACCCACTTGTTGCACTAGAGCCCAAAAAAGGCACCATTTGTACTAAAAAAAAATAAACGCTTGTGTTCACTTTGTTGCCAAACCATGTATCGTCCTATTAGTGAAAATACCCTGTTAAGTGCACGAATTGTGTTATTCGATAATTAATTTTATAATCATGATCATAAAATTGATTCTGCCAAAACCTGATTTGTGTACTTAACTGGTATTTGGACTAATAGGACGGTATGATATATGCAAGCAAGATAACATTGCCAAAAGTAACAACGGAGATATGTAATAAGTTACCTACTCATTCATCAATCACTATGTTGCGCACGTACGCAATCAAACAGTCATGAACCAAAAAGGTACCAAAATCTTTTTCACTTCTCATGCTCAAAAAGTGCACCTTTATGTCGTGCGTAGACGACATAAAATCGCATTTTATGGTCTAGACCTAGAGCATAAAAGTATTTTTTTTTCTAAGGCTAAGGTAATCGGTCCCAACAGCCAAACAGTTAAAACATTGCACAATTTTATTGAGCAATAAAATAGTCTAGCTGACAAAACTTTTCATATTATTTTTATTTATATTAAATACAATATTAGAATTAATTATTTCTGTAATTAAATTTAGTAAATCACATTAAATAGATATCGATTATAGTTCAAAAATGCTCCGAAATGTTGGACTTGGCAGAAAACCGAGCAACTGAAAATCTGATCACAGGTTGAAAATTAAAAATAAATTGAAAAATGAGTTGACGGGTATTGGTTTTATATTTTTCTTCTTTCGCTTAATGACAACTCCGTTGTGTATATTGCAGTGAAAATGTGTTTGTGTTTTACTTTCCTTGCAAACGAAGCGAAAAGCAGAGTGTACAACATGGGCATAAATGGCCATTTTTACCCTCGTCTACTATTTTGGTCTTCGCTTCGCTCAGACCAATTTGAAGAAATTGCCTCGGTTAAGGATGGGTCACTTTATGCCCTTGCTGTACAGTTAGAGCATGGATACCGGTTTTCGATAATATCGAAATTTCGATAATATCGGTCTTTTTTCCGATAATTTTTTATCGATTTTAAATTTCTCAATTACCGGTTTTTTCGATATTTTCGATATTAACTTTTTTAGGAGAAAGAATGAATCGTAACGTTTTTTTCTAACCGTGGACTACATGGAGCGTACGCAAAAAACTTCCTGTAATTAATTCATTACTACATACATTATTATTATACTTAACTTTCCTATGTGCTTTGTTGTTCAGTACGGGCTTAGTACTGAGTAGGGATGTAGAAGAAGCAAACGATAGCTGAGCAGGAAACTAAATTAAACCAAGCAGCTGACTGTGTTTACCAACGGTTTATTGATCACTGACTTATAAATATTTACAATTTTGTATATGACATATTTTTTAAAAATAGAATAAAAAGACAACCAAAGACAATAAAAAAGTATAAATAAATTGTATAAAAACTATATACAAATACAACCTCAACAAAGGAGTAGGTACAAGTAAGGTCAGCTCTAATAATATGTATACGATTTTGAACCTTATGCCTTCGACATACGTTCCGAAATGTATACATATTATTAGACGTGACTGTACATGAGCCCGCCAAGTTTAAAATTCGCCGAAACGATAATAGTAATACCAACATAATAGTAATCTATAGGTCCGACTTAGATGGACGGTTTGCTGTGGCGAAAGTATTCGGCAAGTGATGAGAATTGTAGTGAGCGTTATATATACAGGGTGACCAGGGTGTAAGTCTAATACGGGCGAAACTCTTAACGGGTGTTAGTTTACGACATAATAAAATTAGACCAACAAAATTTTTCATACAAAATAATTCGGCGCGCAATGTAGAGCAACATACGCGAGTTAAAGACTCGATGACAGCTAATTTCAAAAGCAGATGACATAACTGCCATATCAACAATAACAATTGTTCGTACCTACATTGCTGCTCCGATAATCTTAAAAAAATATTCTTTGGAGTCATAATTGAGAGTAAATTTAAAAAAACCTTTTAATCCATAATTACACTAATGAATCCCATGCCTGGTTCAATTGATCGCCCGTATTAGACTTACACACTGTATATACGGATTCTAATTGTAGGTACTGTTTGTTCTTGTAAGTTTAATTATACTTGTGGCTGATATTGATTGTTACACTGATTTATATTTTATTATTATTATTTTTTATTTATGATTTAATAAAGCATTAAAACTCGAAGTCAACTAAATATAATATGTTCTGTTCTACAAATCAAACTTTGATATTTGTAGAACATATTTATCAGACATTCAGTTTTACTGTTTTATCGATAAACGAGCCTTTGCTTCCATGGTCCTATGCGTATTATGGACGTAAAAAAACAGGATTAAAACTACCCTATAATTATGTTGCCCCGGAGTATAAACTATTACTATAACAAAATTGATCAAAATCTGTGTAGTCGTTTCCGATATCTTAGCGAACAAACTCACAGCCAGACAAATGTCACTGTTTTATTTTAATATATAATTTCAGTTACGCAACCGTTCAAAAATAAATGACAAGTTTGTATAAAAATTCTTTTTATTTGGTTAAAGTTATTTACTTTTTTCCATCCAATAACGAAAAAATATCGATAATATCGAAATTATCGAAAAACCGATTCTCTAAATTTAATTATCGAAAAATTACCGATAATGCTCAAAGGCTCCGATATTCCATGCTCTATGTACAGTGTACAATCTACTATTAAATAGGTATATAGCATACTTTATAGAGCGGCTGCGGCTGCCATATAAAATATAACCGCACTCAATGGAATGGAATTTTATACCTAATAATACAATACGTTTGCGTATTAACATTGTTGAATCTTCAGATTCACCCAACACGAATCATCACACTATTTGTATCTTCTATTTTACGTCATTTAGATTTTATATCTATCTAAAAAGCGGCTATTGTTCTATGTATAGTTGTATTAGCGCCACCTAGTCCATCAATTAGACTTCGCTGAAAATCAGCGTCGCGTAATGTGCCCTTTGGCTCATTTCATGAGTGAGGGCCATTTAGCGCAAGTGGTTTTACATAATATGGTGCTAAGTATTTATAATTATTCTGAGTTTTACATTATGCTCATAAAGTAAATTTTCTTTCTTTCTTCTTTCTTTATCAAGCGGAAAGTGAAAGTGCAATTCAAAAACATTATGGGATTAATGAAAAGAAAAATCACGATCGTTTCCATTGTGTTACGAAAGTTCAGACTAAGCGCAATTTCGTAGCAAAAGTGACGTTGTGTTTTTTCATTAAATTTAAACCGGTTAACTATGAACATGTTTTTGGAAGCGATCCGTCAACAAACCGAATTTGTGGGACGAGAACACTTACCGACGACGCGCTACGTAAAACATACGACGTTTCAGTCAGTTCGATCTTTGGAAAAATATATTATGTAGGTACCTACTCAGACCTGAAGATTCTGAAGTAAAGCCCAATTAGGGAAATCGCCGTAACACCGTAAACCCTCCCATAATATTCAACATCTTTTTCATATTTTTCTGACCTACGGATTAAAAGTTAGAGGGAAGATCACAATTTTTTTTATGGCACGGTTAACTCCGAACACATTTTTTTTTCTTAAAAAACCTATTCAACGATATTCGCACTATAGGATTTTAGTAAATAAAAATTCAAAGTGGGGACTTTACATGCAGGTGAGGTACCCGACAACAATTGGTTTTACTAAATATTATTTTGCCATTTTGTCGGCGTGATTAATATGTACCTATTACCTACACCCTGCACTAGTGAAACTATAAGACTTACTACGGAATTCTAAAAACGAATAAGGTAGTGTTAAAAAAAATGTATGAACTTCACCCAGCGCTAGTTGGCTAAGCCAAAATTGTGCATGTTATTTTATGACGTTAAGATACGTTAGTTAATGTGAATGCAATATGTACCTAGATCGCATGCTCAATTATTTTGTCAGCCCCCGTAGCCTAGTTGGTAGTGACCCTGCCTACGAAGCTGGAGGTTCCGGGTTCGAATCCCGGCGAGGGCATTATTTGTGTATTTATTTATCACAAATATTTGTTCGTTGGTCATGGCTGTCTATGTATTTAAGTATCTATGTGTATCTATGTATTATATATATCGTCGTCTGGTACCCACATCACAAGTCTTAATTGAGCTTACCACCGTGGGACTAGGTCGATTTGTGTAAGATGTCCCAAGATATATATTTATTTATATATTTATTATGTGTATAGAAATATTCCATTTTATAAAGAAATCAATGTCAATAATGTTGCTTGGGTACGATACATATCGCCATTAATTTATACTTATAGTTAGGTAGGTACGCCTTTATGAAATAAACACTCAATATGAAAGGGTCAGCAACGCGCATTGCAGGTGTCCTGGCCTGCTACCGCGAACACCGAAGTTCGTAAATTTCGGAGATTTATCTCTGTCACTCCAACGTAGGCATCATTAGAGTGACAGAGAGAAATCTCCGAAATTTGCGAACTTCGATGTTCGCGGTAGCAGGCCAGAGGCTACAGCAGCTGCTTACTGATCGGTGTTCCGTCCGTTGTCGTAGTATAAATGTAAATATGCGAGTGTGAGTGTGGAGAGAAATCAGATCAATTAATACATATATGTTATAGATGTCATACTCAGCAGATCTATTGTTATTCTTTTACCTATGTGCGGATTGTCCGAATATTCGAAAGTTTCGAAATCTCTCACTTTGTCTAGTATTCATATCGTTTTATGGTATAAATTACTTTTTGTATTCCTTTGTGTCAAAAAATATATTATCAACATAAAATAAGTTATTTATTACCTACGTAATTAGCGCACTGCACACAATATCTTTTACAATTTCACGTAGGTAGACAGATGTATAGGTTGAAATCTAGAATTTAAAATACCTAAATTTTTTTAATATTTAAAAACACAAATATTTTATGGTATAGTTGTATACACTTTATCTTCAATACCTTTTCACTAAATAAACAACATCGCTGGACGATCGTGTGCGGGACTGAACCAAGATCTAAATGCAACTTTTTTGGTGATTAAATTTAAATGTTTCCTCGATAGAGGTATCATTGGCGGTAGACGTAATAACAAAACATAAACTTGGGAATAATTTCCAGTTGATTGTGATTAATGAGGCGCTCCCGTGGCGCCTTGCAGGGCTCCAGCCGAATACAGAACGCATGTTCCCGTTCTATGCCGGTCACAAGCGAAACGAACCAGTATTTCTTTCATATCAAGACTCGTAACAATTGTGCGTAACCTGAGGTGCATTTATACTGGTTGGAATGTAAGCTCTACTCTCCTGCAGTCCGTAAGCAATTGGAACTACCCTGACCGCTTACTAATTACATAATAATAACTCAATCGGCGACGCCGGTGTTGAGCGGCGATTACGCCATCCGGCCTAATGGCCAGCTCGGTATCATCAACGTTTAAGAAGAAAATTTTAAGATAAAAAAAATTTCTTCGGTAAACTGCGTTTTGTACAACAGATCAAGCTGATAAGGATTGAGATACTGTTTCAAATTTACTTAATTAGTTACTTTGGAAGAGATGAAGGATCTTATCGAAATAAAACCGTATATTCATACCGTGATTATCTACTTCCAAAATATAACATTTTCTTAATTGCCTTGCGCTACAAAATTAGACACAATTATCATGAATGAAATGTCACGTCATAATGGCGGTGTTGTCATAACATACGCGACCGCAAGGCCAAGGCGAGGAGCAGGGGGCAATGCACACTCGCGTGACTCGCGCAGCCGTCAAGGCTCTAACTCTGCTTGCATTTCACCAGTACCAGTTCCGCAATCCCTAACATTATGTCGATGACTACATATGTATGTAGACTAGTCTTATACCTCTAGTTAAAGAGAGCCTGCAGGCCGCTCGGGTAACGGATTACCATTGAATCATGCCTTATTAAATTACCCGCATATAAACCGCGGGAACAGCGCCGCACCTCTCGCGAGAACGAAACGCGAACCTGACAGCACCAATTACACCATCGTTAGCGACTTGAGAGAATTCCGAGGCGTTTATTTTCAATCGGCGCTATGCGAGGAATGGGGAACGAGTTCGCTGAACTGTAGTACGCACAGTTAATGAAGTCAACATCAACAAATACGGCAATAATATTTTAATAGAAGATAGGTACGGCGAGAGCCAGGACAGAACGGTCGATAGTGTGCGGGCGCGGTGAATGTCGAGCGCGCTGGGTGGGCGTGACGTCACGGCCGGAATGCGCCTGGGCCGGTGCCCCGCGCCCCGCGCCGCACGGCCCACGTGGAACGTACGGCCTTGCACCGACACTGCGCAGACCCTTCATTCAGGTACCAAATACGGCAACCCTGATGCAAGTACGCCGCGAAATGCTCGTAGCAAAGTTACTACGGCTACGGCTTACAGTTTCCGGAAGCTAATTGGCGTTGAAACTGATTATACTTGAGTGTTTACGCTTTGCGGTATCTAATTCCAATGATATGGCTTACGCAAGTGCTACAGCGTGGATAAGTACAGTAATCCATAATGCACTAACAACATTGCGGTGCGCGGTACTTCCTGCAGATAAGGATTAAGCTTCAGGAGCACGTCATGATGGATAGTGGTGATATTGCTATTCTACTTAATTATTCATATGAATCTACTCAATAGGAACACATTACGTACGAATGTGTAAAAAAATAATTTTGTCAAGCTATAATTATACACTTTTGAGTAAACAGAGCACTTTATCATCTCACAGGAAACCGTCAAAAGATAATTTAAGAAGCAGCTGGCTGGTGACGCGCCTGCCGCTTTTAAGTCTAGCCTTTGTTATCAGAGGTCAATACTATTGAAATAATTAAGTATCTACTTCAATAAACATAATTGCTCTTAAAAGTGTCTATGAGAGGTCCGATTTCATAACATTTGCGTAGTGTTGATCCTACTACAAAACTTAAGATAACAGTAGAATGTTGATAGTCACAACTAAGTAACTTTTCAATCGGACCCTTCTTTTAGAATATAATTCTGTTTAAGTTTATTTTATTGAGTGTCGTTAAATCGATTACAAAGTTCTTTAAAATGTTCACGTTCACCTTACCAACAGATATGTCCTTTCGCATTCACTAAATGTCCTTCTTCAGAATACATTTTTGAAGCAGGTGCTTTGCATTTTATGTTTTTCTTATCGAGGTCTTATTTAGGTTGTTTCAAATGTTTCAATTCAAAGATCCCCAACGTTGGACGATTTATCAATCATTCACGTCACGTGGCATGTTCGTGTATTAGTTTAGCAAGTGGCTTGGAGCGGAGGTTGATTGGCGCGATCTTTGACATCCGCTGGCATCAATCGAGTTGGCCGACACGGCGGGCCCCGGCAGTGTTCCGGATCTGCATATAATGGGTCGTGAGTGTGGGCTCTATTATCCCATCAGAATGCACGAGGCATCGTGCGCTTAGTTGCTTCATAGTACTTACCATACCCTTAAACGGCGTCGAGAATACAAGTGAGTTCTACTTTTCTAAGTTCAAGACACTATACATACAACTATTTTAAGAAATGAGCAATGCAACAGATTATCATATACGACTGTATATCGTACGATATCGTTGGCCTCTAACTTATCTAATGTGTAGACATTAGAAAAGTTAGAGGCCAACAATTTTCCAATTGATGATACTGTAAATGACACCCAATTGCAAATTAAGTTACTTTGGCATCAATCCTATTGTTGTGAAATTGAAAGTTAACTTGATGTATCTGATCATAGAACTGGTTGAGTCACAACATCGTATTCACTGTTTTACGGAACGATCATCAACACCTATTCTGAAATGATCTTGACAAGTCATTTAATAGTCTCGTAGGTACAATATTTCTGGATAGTCACAAACTTCAAAAGAGGAGTGTACAAGTTCTTATTGGGTCGGCAACGCGCATGTGACACCCCTGGGGTTGCAAGCGCCCATAGGCTACGGTGACTGCTTTCCATCAGGCGGGCCGTATGCTTGTTTGCCACCGACGTGGTATAAAAAAAAAAAACATAATTAGAGCACCTTGTGAATGTAGTAGTAACGTATTTACTCCATTTGTATCTTCTTAATGCCCTAAGTGACTTCCATAAATCCATAGACATTTTCAAGAAAAGCATAGGTATAGTTATTTAGTCTTTTGGTGTATGTAAACATGGCAAAATCGTCGAGCTTTATGTATATAGGTAATTATACGAACTTAAAGTAATGAATTGACGCCATAAAAAAAAAAACTTAAATTTGTTAAATTACTATGTCCAACACGGAAAACAAGTCAATACTCTTGAGAAAGTTGCCTAGTAGTGGGCAGCGTAACCGGTTTGAGCGGCATATGATAGCGGCCTTATCAGTAACGCACTAGGTTACTAGTGAACCGTCAGTAAGATTATGGCGGTAAAAGACCACCGGTGGAAATAATTGGCCAGATGGTGTGAAGCTACTGATCCGGAAGCGGGGATATGAAGCTAACAGTCGGCGAAGTGCAATGGAGTGTGTACACAGTCCCATGTTGCATGGAGCCGGTGGCCTAAACGGCTCACGTGGCAACACTTGATACCTGCATTGGTTGTGGCTAACCCACATGCCGCAAACCTGCTGTTTTTTATTGGACTCCATTACCTTATTAGTCGGATGATAAACGATACCAATTATCATCTGACCTCTGCTAATTTCGGCCGACGTAAATGTAGATTTTGTTAATCTTTATGATCTTCGAAACATTCTTACAGTGATTGGCCTTATGATACCCAAAAATATTTATTTTTAGACTTAAAAGTACGTACTTAATTTCTTTTTATTTTGATATATTAACAGAGACTACACAAAATAACAACGGCTGTTATAATAGCCATACATTGTTTAGAATAAATATTCAAATAAGAACAATAAATGTGACGTTCTGATTAAAAAGGACTCAAATAACCATCTACATGTACCAATGTGTAAGATATTTTTCGTCAGTTGATAAAATAGACCACTAAAATATTTTCTGTCTACTGTTAAATTTATTTTTTATTTTTGCCAATATCCAGAATCCTAGAGTTACGATCGATAATGGCCTGTTTCTCTGAAATTTGTACAATCTCAAAGACTCCGGCGCAGCTGCTGACCGTCGCCGTGAAGCGCTCAATGTTTGGACAAAGACAAAAGATCTGTGGGAAAACTGCGTGGGAAAGAGATAGACAATAAATCGTAAGAAAAGAAAAGCAACTGCTGCTTCCCCAAGTAAGAAAGGGATATGCGATCGGAAACCACAAGATGTCTCAATTCCACGACGCAAGCTCTGTGCGGTCCGACCAGACAAGACTTTAAAACTTTGTAGAATCTTGCACAGCATTCTTTTTGTTTTATTGTGAAGTATTTGTTAGGAAGGTAGAATTAGAGTGGTATCATTTTATCAATAAAAAATAACTTGTAACGAGTATGTGGTAGCGTTTTAAGAGAGCGAGCTTATTGTTCATTAATACAATTTCAAATCACCTATAATTCAAGACCTTTGTTACTACATTTGTAATGATATTTATTTTTTAAACAATGGCCGACAAGTCTCGTTTCCTTCTCACTACTGCGATCATTAACTCCAAGCTAAATAAAATTTCTCTTCTAGTAGAGTAAGTATGGCATGGCATGCGCCGCGTTGATGTCTCTATCGGCGGCGCCCGCGCCGGTGCGCGTGCGGCCCCCCTCCCGCGCCGCCCCCTCGCTGCGCCTTAATTGCTTCATCTTGCATACGATCGACCAACTTCCACCTACATTATAGCTCACCACGAATTACAGCTGTTTTTGTTTTGTTTCCCTATTACAAAAGTGGGCTTTCGTTTGAATTGTTTAAAACAGTATTCGTGCCGGTGTTTTTGTTATTTACTAAATTGAAGAACTGTTCATATTGAATGTGAATGGATTATTTAAAGATTGGGTAGATTAGGTACTATAGTTGTGTCAAAGTAAAAGTATTTACTGTGTGAAGTATATCCTCAAGTTTTTTTGTTGTATAAGTTTTCAAGCAAGCAAAATCGTCATTTAACTGGAAAAGGTTTCGCACAGGCTCTACAGGGTGTGGACCACCGCTGGCGGCATTTACTGCCTTCTAGGAAGGCGCTACCTTCCCCGAACCGTCCCGTAGGCAATGGCGGGACAATTTGTGTGCTTACAAATACAAACAATTTCCTGATTACAGAATCAGGTATCTTCCCATATATGTGAACTTTCATTATACAATTGCAGTTTTTGAAGTAGTAACTAGGTACATGACTAATATTTAAAAAAAAGTTTAGTGCTTCAACTTTTTGACTGGAGATTTAACATTTGTATATTTTTTTGGTTTGATAGTTTCACGTTATGCCTGATAACTAGAGAGAATATCAAGCTAATTCGGTTTGTTTCTTAGATGATTGCCTGTTTATGTAGCCTAAGGTTTTAATTTTAATAAGTGCGGGAGAAAAGGTAAATCGAATTTACCACTAGACGGCGCCACGATTGCACTGCCGCGTTCCTTGACGCTATTGACATTCGCAGAAAAACAATCACACGTGGTACAATACGATGGTAAGTTGTTTGCCCGGTTATATTTAGTTATTGACGGTGTACCTTTTCGAGTTCCGAAAGAGCTAATGCTGCATCTACCCAGCTGGTGCGGATATATAGATCGGCGCTGTGGCGCGCCTCTGCCGCAGAAGGGCTCTCACGAGTAGAAGACACTATCCGAGGATTCGAAGGAGCCTCGGAATCGGGAGCCACCATGATCTCGGGGCCAGGCTTGTCACCAGTATCCTCATGAAGACGGCCGGAGTCCGTCTAGCGGCAAACGCTGTCATATCACTCGCCGCCACATCACCACACACTTGTACACCGTAATTCGTCACTTCTATCTAGCACTGTACGGTTCGAAACATGGAACGGCACCGAGTTTCGTTACAACTGTAACGCACGCAACACACGCGTGTCGACTTTAGCGCGACTCGAGCAACACTGACTATTTGTTGAGCCGCCATCATGATTCTGTAGGTTATGTTGCCGTTCTGGAGAACGAAAACGAACGAACGGTGGCGGAGGCGCCCGAACCGCTCGCTTGGGGACCACACACGTGATAAGGCCGTCTCGCTCTCGCAGTGAAGGGGTGGGAGGCTGGGAGAGAGGAGCAGAGGGTGGATGAAAAATAAACAGCTCTGACTGTCGACGGATCATTAACTGAAAATGCTGCAATCAACAACAGGCCCCAGTTAGAGAAAGTAATTAAACATTTTAATTTGATGACTAAATTTGTATTCGTCAAATAATTTGTTCATATCTTGACGCGGGCAGTAAGGCTGGCCGTTTCGAAAGAAACAAATGGTGCATTGCATATACACTGTTGACAGACCAACAAAAGTCTTGTTTACCTGTACTCAGACGTTATTACAAGTCCACAGTTATCACAAAGAGAGGGCGTATGCTAGTCAAACATGCCCTCTGTATACAGATAATAAAGGCGGATCAAACATTCGGACGCACCATATCATTTTGTTTACAGAGTTTTCTGAGTAAAAAGTCGGACGAGCGCCCCCGGCGGGGCGCGGCGGCTTGGCCCTTTGAAGTAACCGACATAAAACGCCGCCGGCGGTGATTTAACTAATGAATTTATATAGCGGGCGTGCCGAGTGCGTGCCGTCCACAGGCCGCCGTCCACCCCAGCCGCGGACACTTCTAGTCCTAGAAACATCAACTATCAACTCTGCTTGTAGAAGGAATCACCTTAACTCCTCTCAACGCAAGAACCAGCAGCCTACCTAAATAAATGATCCTTCGAACCGTCTCTCGATCCTAATTTGGAGTTTCAGGCAAGCAAGCAACGCTAGCCACCTTTAAAAATAACTAGTTAACTACTTAGGGTGCAATTACACAAACGATCCCAATGGGTCGAAGTGTATCTACAAGGGCCCACCAATAAAATAAGATACCTAATAAATCAATTGTATAATGAATCACCGTACCTACTACCTACTGTAACGGGGTTTCATTCATCAGGATTGAGTTATCAATACTCAAGTACATGTTCTTAACGTCTCATAACAACATACGAAACACACACGTACATACCCTATCATAAACCAAATGGCTCCCTTGGAGACACGATTAAATGCAATCAATTGGACTTTTTCCACTACGCGCCATGCGTGCGGTATGAGCCCACGTCAGTTTGACGAATGTGTCAACGACGAAGCAAAGCACCGCGGTACACCTCCTGAATCGACAACCGTTTTGGCAACACGCGCGCTGAATAAATTCTCCGAAACAATTAAAACGTATGCCTGATACGAGTACAGGTTGATTTTATCGTGGACGAATTTAAATATCGGCACCCGGCATGGATCGGGAACATGGTAGGCTCGTATAGGCTTGAATTTGGAATGCAAAGGATCTGGGACTTTCAACCAACCTGAAGCCTCGGTAAAACCGACATGAATTCAAATGAAGGGTGTCCACTGTCCAGCCAGCTGCAAGTTCTGAATTTAGTATACTCCATTTCAAATACCATGGCCCGATGCCACATAAAACTTTGCAGTGGCATCGGGCCATGGTATTTGAAATGGAGTATACTATATTATATAAGTATGATTTGATATTGACCTACAGAACGAAAATAAAGTGTAACTCCCTGAACACCAGTTAATCCAAAATGGAATTTGATTTTTAGGGACCTAAAACTGAAACCGAATTAAATTTTAGATACATCGCAATACGATACATTATTTTAAGGTTGTTTACAATTTCTATACACATATGTAAATATGAAATCGAGCTTAATTTTCAATTGCTAATAAGTAATAAGTAACCCTCAATCTCTCTCTCTCAACCTGAACACGAACTCTTAAGCCACTTCACTTACTGTTCTGAGCGAGCATTCACTTGTTCGTGGGCTGACGAACGAACATTTTGCTATGTGACATCCTCTTTTCATCTGTCCCAGAACGAACGAATACTCGTTCAGAACAGTATGTGAAAACGTAGCTTTACGTTTCAATTGTTTCACAATCCTCGAATAAACATATCCGTCAAATTAAATTATCATTATCCTTTTTTCTTAGGCATATAAAGGAAAAGAACAGGTAGGTAACATCTGACAGATACATTTTATTCAGGTATGGTGAAACAAGCCCTTAGCCTACGATAGCGAAGGGAGTACTGCTGTCAATCGATTTAAAATAGGAGCCAGAATGTCACAGATGCCACAATGGCCGTCGATAAACTCCGCTAAGGGTGCACTAAATTGAGTTTGAACAGTCGGATTAAGATCTCAAGCCACACCTGACGACATCTCGATTTCACGGGTTCCTTCCAGGAACTACACTGATAGAGGTGTAAATGTCGCTATTGAAAATATTTCGCTTAAAGAAATGAATGCAGGGGCAGATAGATCGATGCGCGATTGTATTCCAACAAAATATTCGAAATAAAATTTGAAAAGCGACACATAAGAATTTCATTTCGTAAGGTATTGAAATAGAAACTTTGGTCTCAATGGGTTCATTTTAGTCGAACATTTTGACACTTCGGCCAAAACGCAGCAGGGAGCCCGCAGTCATATATTCTAAGAAGCTCGCGTGAGGTAAGCTCCAGCGGGTGATTTGTTTATAAACGTTAACATTTCAATTAAAAAAAGGTTTTAATAAATATTCATCTTTTTAAGATGGCTCTATTTATATACAAAAAACAATTGACATATCATATACGAATTCATTACGCACTATTACTGCATAAATATTATGGCCGCATTCACTTCCTTTCGGATGTTTATTTGCGCAAACATAATAAAAAACTTTGATTGATACAGAAATCACGTTATAATTAAAAATACCTACATTTAACATTAACAATAAATTTTATAAGAATTGACAATATGTTATCTGAAATTATATGAAACGAAAAACGAAATATTAAAATTCCTATTAGGTAAAAATATTAATCTGTAATTAAAACATCTCTACAATATTATCATGCCATATTGTCATTCTGTGACGTAATAATAGTAATATATGTGTAAATTTTCATGTGAAACGAAATTCTTCAAGGGTACCTATAGTCTACGAAACAACGTACAATAGGTAACTCAATCGATTCTATTGACGAAACAGAACAGTTTTCAGTTTTTCAGTGCGTGTTAAAACACCTTGTATATTTACACAAAAATGTTGTATACAGGGTGATCGTGAGTAAGTATACTGACAGACTTTACCAATGCATTTATTATGTCAATAGAAGTGAAAAATATTATGTGACATATTATGTCCTTATCGGACAAAAAAAATTTTTAGACTTATGATGAAAATAGTTTTTTGAAAAACCTAAGCCGAATCCAGAAAAGTTCATATGACATTATAGTCCCAAAATGTGGGTCAGGAATACTAACAAGTTTGTCGGGTAACTCACTATCCATCCTGTATATACTATTATGTACTCTTAGTGGTCTGGAAGGAATACACCTTTCAAGTTTGTCGGGTTACTCACTATCCACCCTGTATAATATAATTATGTATTCTTAGTAGTTTTTTAAGATGTTTCATCCTGTAGTCATTCCGTAGTTGAAAAGCCTACAGTAATGTGATATAATATTGTTAATATAATATTTCCAAAAACGAATTTATTGAAACATAATTTGTGTTTCATCTATGGCCAATCTGTGGAACGTAAAAAAGAAATAAATAAAATAAAAAAAACCTTTTATGTCTTACTTACAGTTAAATTACATAGCTAAATCACTTAATATTATAAAGTATTTGCATGTTTTGTTTCAGCTATCACTTATAAATTTACTTTTTTTTAAGAACCGCTTCTGTCAGGGTGAAGGAAAAAAGTACATTACGACACAAGTGCAAGAAATCATGAAATTCGAAACGAGTGGCGATGTTTTAAAACACGACCGAAGGGAGAGTTTTAAATCGACACGAGTTACGAATCTCCTTTTTGCATGTGTCTCGTACGACGTTTTTTAGTACAGAGGTCCTAGCCTATTACCTAGACTAGGCCCTCAGAAGGCCCTCCGAAGTTTTGGACCTGACGTAAAATGAGCCACTTCTCGCACTAGCCTGTAAAAAACGCACCATCTGTACTAAAAAAGATATATTATACATTTATTCTGTGATTATACCATATACGTATAGTTTGTTTACATTGAAAGTCATAGTTCAATTCGCGATATTGAAAGTAATTTTTGCCTCAGTAATTAACTAATAATGAAATTTAATCTCGTGTTTAAAATAAATGAGTGCAATGTGCACCCAGTAAATAATAGCTAAGGCAAGTGGCAGTTATGTATTTTCAAGCATTTGAGATTCTGAATATTATGTTTCCTCTATTTTCTTTTTCATTCGATCGAATCAGTTCAACTCTCCTCTTTGTCGAACCCGTAATCAATCAAACATACATACATATTAAAACATATATACGAAATATTCCATTTATTCACATGATAAATTGATCTTAAAACATTATTTTTTAACAATTATCTAAAGGGCGCGAAAAGTAGTTAATGATTTAAGTACATTACGGATTTAAAATTGTAGCAATATTTGAATTTAATTTACATTGCAATGTCAAAAAATCTAGACAGTCTGTCTTATAATAACTGATTTAAAAACCTTTACCATTAAAAATACTGTTTTAAAAATAAACACTTTTACAAATTTTACTTAAGTACCTACTTCATTTTCTTCTATTTTTTCTTAGTTAATAAACGATTCTATACATTCCGCTCGCATATATAAATAGGTACTATTTTGATCACACTCTGTATAACGACAAGCAACACCTAATGACTTGTAAAATATATTATGTACATTAGTTTTAAACATGATTATATTGATTATACAAACGGCGTGTGGAGGTTACCTCGAAAAGTCGAACATGTGGACGTTGACGAATTTATAGCTGCAACTTTGGTATGCCCGCTAGAATTTCAGCCAATCACCAAAATAACGAAGAAATTGCCTTTTACTAGAATAGCCACTTTAAAACTCTTTCTACTAGAGTATTTTTGTAAGTATATTTGTGTCGTAGGGTAGTTCTATTAAGTTTATCATTTCAGTAAGTAGTAAGTAATCTTGTAGAGCACCCGCCCACAACTTCACTGCTTTGCTTTAAGGTTGATTGGTAGAGAATGCCTTTTGGTATTAAGTTCGCCTTTTGTACTTTAAGGTTTTCTTTTTTGCAAGAAAGATTAAATAAATAAATTAATATTAAAATCAAGTACAGTCAAGTGCAAAAATAAGTATCGAAAGAATCCGTTCATAAATATGTTACGACGTTCTTATTACACAGAATTAGAGTGCACTGGGGCATATTTTTGAACGTTTTTGTATAGGTACCCCTTATTTTGTCTTCGACTGTACCTACTCAAATCACAGAATTTTATAATTTCTGAGGATTTAAATCATAGTGATTGGTCGAAAATACTAATTAATTCTCACTGCTCACTTGCTCACTCAGCCTCAGTTCAACTTGAGTTAAAGACCATGACATCCTAAGCCTAAGGCTACCCAAAAATAAATTAGTTACACCCACTCTTTCCGTGAATAAAGTATTAGACCAAATAATTCTGTACGAACTTGTCATATAAATACATGTATTGACATTATACTCGTATACTTAAATCACCATCATAGTCATTGACAATTTCGACATACATTTTTTAGAACGTGCATGTGCCCCCATTGTCTCCATTTCGTTGCAAAACTTGAAAAAGATAAAAAAGAAAACTGGTGGTGGTTTAGCGCTTCTACCATTATGAAGCATATCCTCATTTTTTTCAACAAAATCGAAAATCATGTGGCATATACTTTTTAATTCAAATTTCTTGACATCATCTGGAATGACTCGTAATCGAAATGTATAATACCTATACTATCTAGATGTTTACGTACCTACTGTAGAACTCTAGTACACCTCCTGTGAGAATCGTGTTATTTGTGTTCAATAGGAATACGATTCGAATTATTTTAGTACTTAAACCGAAATAATATATCCTGCTTGCCTATGAATAAATTTATCTCTGTACCAGTGAACCCAAAAAAAATAGGTGCCGTACCTATTCTGTTTTTGCTATTTTGTAGGGAGGATTGGTAACTTGGACATCAGCCTCCCTCTTTTTCCTAATCAGAAATAACAAGTCGCTAGCCGCCAACATAGCGGTCATAAACGAATATTCTGTCACCTCGGTCATTCGGTTCATAGAGGGACGAAACCTGTCAGTTTTTCAATGTTGCAGAAATCCACATACTATGTAGTAGTAGTGCACTTATCGATTTCGATGACAGCGACCTCAGTAATTAATTAGGCCATTTTAGTATGGGCTCTGATGTGGTAGGTCAGGCAAAATTTGGTTTTTGGGTTAGCCAAGTTGATGGTAGTCACCCTGCCTACGAAGCTGGAGGTTCCGCAATGTTCCTTGGTCGTGGCTGTCTATGTATTGAAATAGCTACCTACATGGTACTTAGGTAGGTATCTATTTAATAAATATGTCGTCGCTTGGTAACCACATTACAAGCCTTAATTTAGCTTACCGTGGGACTATTATGTAGGTCGATTTGTGTAAGATGTCCCAAGATAGTTATTTATTGACTCTTTTGCGGGTGTTGGAAGAAAAGGAGGAGGTTCTCAATTCTACTGTATGTTTTTTTGTACGTTCCTCAGGACTTTCGACCGAGTGAAACGATTTTGATGATTATTTTTTTATTTGAAAGCTGGTGCTTACTCTTGGTCCCGTTTTAACTTGGTTTAGTGCTGACAATGAAATCCATGGGAATACTATACACTCGTATCTATGTCTTTTTGCATTAAACATGTGTGTGACAAATGGACGAATAACTCAATATCACGTCAACCGAGATAGCACCAATAAATTAAACGAAATTGAATGAAGTCGTTTTTTTATATTTTAATATCCTGTTACTTGCTAGTCTGTCTTTTGCGCTTGCATATTTATCAGAACGTGACGGCAACGACGACGACTGATAAACCGGCACTAGAATAAGCCTACAGATGTCTCCATTTCATTTTAGGCAGCTCGGTATAGTCGCTATCGCTTTCCTAAATAGGTAGGCTCAATTTACTCAAATATGAATCCCTCTATTCCCTCTTTCTTATGAAAGGAACAACTTGAGCGGTGGTTGATTTAATGAAGCTGGAGGTGGAATACACATGTTCGACGATTTTATTGTCGAACATGTGTATTCCACTGCGTAGATATGTACTTAATTGTTCTCCATCATAAAAATCACAGTCACTTCCAGGGCACTAAGTGCAGAACCGATGTTAACTCATTGAAATGCTCGCGCCGGCGCTGTCACCGCGCGGTTTTATTGGCTTCGTAAAATATGCGCAAGAGAGGAATACAGAGAAGCTGGACTTTATCTACAGAGGTGTACAATGTCGCAGGTCCCAGCAGGCGAAGGCGGAAAGTCAGACTGTAATTTGTGTAATGTAACCGATGAGTTTCACATCTGTATACAGGGATACGGAATACAGAACTTGGCGGTTTAGCCACAGAATAAGTATTAAGTAATAGCATTTATACCTAAAACTTGGTTCTAAATAGGTACTTGAAGTTGTCAATTGTCTTTGTTTACTCAGTCTAAGTAATTTTCAAAACTATAGGTAGGTAGGTACCTATTCCTGTCTAGATGATTATTTTTTAGCTTTTGCAACATTTGACTGTTTTATTTCTCAGTGGTAGTCAATTGCGGAAAACCGGGATTACCCAAATGTAAACGCACGTCCATTATTATTCAAACAGCCCTGTGAATTCTCCGTCTGACGAATTCGTCAGATCATAAAATGTGTTTACAAGGTGCATGAATGGCAAGAACAATAAAATGTACGTTTTGCAGGCGACGCGGCGGCGCGGGCGCCGCGGCGTCAGTGCGTAAATCAATGCGCTTGAGCATTTTAATTGCTTCTTCGGTTTCAGCATGGTTCGCACCTCCGCGACATCTTGATAACGAGGCTATCACACTGTTAAGTGCCATATTCATTATAGTTGTCTATGATACTTTTCCGATGTTAAATTGAATTACTGTGGTTCGAGATAAGATTTAGCGATGTTTGGTTAAGTATTGATCGTTTAGATATTTAGGTATCCATGGGCAGCGTCGTATGGAAAGTTGACCAAAAAGTTGTTGTTGAAAGTTGTGTCATTAAATGCTTAGGTACCTCATCAAATCTTAAATAATATTGTGGGTATATCGACGCTTCATATGTTTTATTGGGTAAGTAACTACTTTGTGACGGTGAATTTTCCCGTCGACATTAGCTAAATTTATTAGATAAAAATTGATTTTCACTACGTGAAGTCATCAACCGAAGATCGTGTTTAGACTGACTCAAACGTGTAGGTATATCTTGGTTATGCAATGAAATTCAACTTTGTGCCTGTAAAACTAAATAAAGGACATAGGTAAGCAGGCATTTTTAACGTTAATGATAATGACACTACTCCCAGTTTTGTTAGATTTTGGTCGATTTTGAAGCATAGTACTTTATCTTAAATAGACTGTTAGTCCTCGTATGTTGAAAGAGTAAGTAATATTTGCTTATTTTCACCATATACAGGGTGAAATATGAACCGTGAACAGAAATACGTTTTTCTAACTCTATAAACAACTAACAATTGAATGCCCCACAAAGTTACTTAGAAATAGTCATGGTTTTTTTGTGGCTTTTTCTGATTTTTAAGTTGTTTTTCAGAAATTACAACGGCTATTTAAACTATTTAAAACGTGAAATGTAATAAATATCATTTAATTTTACACGAAATGTCAAAATTGCCGTTATTAATTAATTCAATTTGAAGAGGTAATTTAAATGAATCCATTAATTTGTCTTAAAATCCATTTGGATATCCTAAAGCCAAAGAATACAAAAACATAAACCCATAAAAATTCAATAAATAAATCAATAACTTTTCAATTTTTAAGTCACTTTTGGGGCGTTTAATTGTTAGTTGTTTATAGAGTTAGAAAAAATGTATTACAAGAAAATAGAATGGAATGCTTTTTATTCAGGAACTTAGTACAACTATTACTGTTCACGACTCATGTTTCACCCTGTATACAGCTATGGCGGGTAAAAATAAATGCATTCCTCAGTTGCCAGGGAGATCTAGGGCCGCAAAATAAGCCTCTAGGCGAGTATTGAATTTAGAAATTTGTTAAAAGTTTCAGAACTTGTATTAGGTTGTAGTAAGCACCGGCACCTTATACTATTTCGTCAGCCTCTGTAGCCTAGTTGGTAGTGACCCTGCCTACGAAGCTGGAGGTTCCGGGTTCGAATCCCGGCGAGGGCATTCTTTGTGTATTTATTTATCACAAATGTTTGTTCCTTGGTCATGGCTGTGTATGTATCTAAGTATCTATACGTATCTATCTATTATATATATCGTCGCCTGGTACCCACAACACAAGCCTTAATTGAGCTTACCGTGGGACAAGGTTGATTTGTGTAAGATGTCCCAAGATATTTATTTATTTTATTTATTTATTTATTTATTTCACCCTTCTAAACCTTCGAAAAACCTTCTAGCTATTTTGAGTCCCAAAAAAGAACAGGCAACGGGAAGCACTTATTTTTTGCCCACCTTGTATACTAATCAGTATCGCCATCTAATTGGGAAAAAGTGAAAAAATACTTTTAAAAATTTTTATTTTTCTTCGGAGAAGGTTGCCTAAATAAACTGATACAAAACACATTTTTATGCAGTTTGTTCGCCTTATTTACGTACTATGATCTATATTTCATTGTAAACAAGTACAGGTGTTAGGCCAGTCATTTTAGCTGAAATTTGGTAAGAATCTCGGAATTCGAGATACCCAGCTGTAACTTTGTAAATAGTTCTATATTGACACCCTTAAAGTTGTCTCAAAACCTACACATGGTAGGGTGTACGCAACTATTAAATTTCAAGGTCAAAAGGTCACAAAAATCATCTTTTTGCGCTTTTTTTGTACATATTTCTTTTCCTATGGGTTTTTTACTCTTTACATGTATGACAATATTGTAGAATACAAAATTCTCTACAACTTATGCATAAAAACATTTTTTATACGTTGAACCGTTTTCGAAATAGACGGCGGAGAGCGCGGGGTAAGAGCATCACTTTAGCTCAACCGGTGCCTCCGGTCGAAAACGCGCTATATATAGTTGAATAACTATCGATAAATCAATGATTTATAATATTTATAGTAACAATTTTTTTATGTTATATCTTTTTCTTCATGCTAATTAAATCTCTATTCATTAAATTATACTTATAATTTTAAAGTGGAATCCTGAGCGAAATGAGAGTTTCAAGCGTTAACGCCCAAGACAAAAATAATTTTGATACCGTGTGACATATACCCTGATTACCGTGTTTCACACCAACTATGAGAAAAATAATAGACGTTACATATTTAATATTATTGCGTATAATGGATTCGTAATTGATTACGTACGCTTGCTATTTATTTATTTTCATATTTTATTGTTATTTTTTAGGCTTGCAACAGAAAGTCCTTCAACAGAAAAGTGCCACTTTGATCCCTCCTAGCAGGGAAAAACGATCCGTATTCGAATAAGTGGTGTGAAATAGTAGATTGTGTTTGTGGGATCAAAACGGTATATTTCCGGCGTGGGCGTATATTGAATCCTGAATGGAGTGACGGATTCCACAAAAGTGGAATCCTGAGCGTAATGAAGGATTCAAGCGTTAACGCCCAAGACGAAATAATTTTGATACCGTGTGACACATACTGCTTTTCACACCACCTATGAGAAAAATAAAAGATATATATAACACATTTAATATTTATGCAAATAATCGATTCTGAAGAAATTTTTATCAATTATGAACGTACTGTTTATTTTAATATTTCGTTGTATTTTTTTAGGCTGGCAATAGAAAGTCCTTGAACTGAAAAGTGCCACTTTGGTCCCTCCTAGCAGGGAAGAAAAGACCCGTATTCGAATAGGTGGTGTGAAAAATATTTTTTCAGCACAGCGACTCGAATATAGGGGTTTTGCTGCTTGAAACTAGTGAGTCAAATGCAATTTTGCTGAGAGATTGAAAAAAAAAACTAAATTTTTTCCGTATCGTTGCTTATGCTAGTCGTAGGTCATATTTTCATGCTGCGGGGTATAATGCAAACTTCGAACATATAAACTTCATTATAATCCGTCACTTTCATTTCGTTACGAAAAAAAAGATAGATATAGAATATATTATCTCGATTCGTCATTCGACTTTGAAACCTTCGTAGTAGGCCCTTAAAAAGCGGGAATGAATAACTCGTTCGGATGCAAAATAAAATTCTACCTCATGTTAAACTTGTATAATATAGTACATTGTGCATCAAGGGAGGTAAGTACGGAATTACTAACGAGAGTGTTAGAAGCCCGACGCCGTTAGGCGGAGGGCTATATGACTCGAGTTAGTATTCCGCTTACCGACCGTGATGCATACAATGTTTTTCATCACACTTGCCGACAAAAAAATAAGTTTTAAGACAACATATTATTAAATGACGTACTGACATTTCTATTACTCCCTAGGGAATTTCACTTTTCTATTACTCCCGCTGCGCGCGCAAACAATGGCGCGCTTAGGCAGCAAGTGTGATGAAAATAATATTTTCTTCGGTTACCGCGAGGATTACACATGAAATAAAACTACGAAAACGGATAAACTCGCATATATTAACTAATTTTAACTTCATTCCGACGTTTCGAACACTTTACAGGGTTCGTGGCCTGCGGATGATTGAGACTCCGCAGACCACGAACCCTGTTAATATACCCTGCGAATATACGCGAGTTTATCCGTTTTCATAGTTTTATTTCTTGTATAATAATATTAAACCTATAAAAAATCTTTAGGCGTTGCACTTTTTCAGTCAATTCCTTAATACCGCTCGTATCGCTGACTGGTCGCTCGGAACTGTTCTCCAAAGTCTGAACTCTCTGTTCTAGGCTACCAATACGATTACCGAGCTTCTCGACTGTGATAGTTTCTCAAAATTAGAGTTGATATTAGATAGCTCCAGACGCAATAAATATTTGTTCAACAAAAGAGCAAAGCAGATTTGTGGTGCGTGTAAATGTTGAGTCCCGAGCAAGGGAAAGATTCTATAATTGCGCGTTGAGGGATTCAAAGATACGAGATGCAAATGTGAACGCTCTCGTGTGCAAGCTCTCGCTTACATGAGCAAGGTAAGTGTTGTTAAATAAATTAATATGAAAAATAAGTGGAATAGTTAGGAAAAAAAATGATAGAATAGAATAATATAATTTATAAAAATGGACAAAGTTATAATCATTGATTTATCGTTAGTTCCTCAACTATAGATGGCGCGTTTTCGACCGGAGGCACCAGTTGACCTTAAGTGATGTTTTTACCGCGCGCTCTCCGCCGTCTATCTCGTAAACGGTTAACTGTATAAAAAATGTTTTTATGCAAGAGTTGTAGAGAATTTTATATTCTACAATATTGATTATACATATAAAGAGTAAAAAACCCATAGGAATAGATATATTTACAAAAAAAGCTCAAAAAGACGATTTTTGTGACCTTTTGACCTTGAAATTTAATAGTTGCGCACACCCTACCACATGTAGGTTTTGAGACAACTTTTAGGGTGTCAATATACAAGTATTTACAAAGTTACAGCTGGGTATCTCGAATTCCGAGGTGAAACTACTAAAATGACTGGACTATGTAGTGAGAAATTACTTGCCTTCGGAAACGTTCGTAAACACATGCTGTTTCAGGCAGTGTCACCGAGTCTGACTGAAGTAGCATGACAGCTATTACTGTCAGTCTCAGTGAGATAGACTGAAACAGCATGACGTTGACGAACGTTTCCGAAGGCAAGTCATTTCTCACTACATCTGCATACAACTCAATATTTTTTTTTTACTATTTCTGTTATAATTAAAATTTTATTCTTCAACCAAAAATTTAAATTAATTACAAATTAAACTAAAATTAAAAAATAAAGATCAAACTTATACTAAAATTAAAATATACCTAAACAATCTACCAATAAAAAGAAAATATCTTCCAAAAGATCCGCCTGCGGCATGGTGCCCATGATGCTGGCGGCGTTAACTCGCTGAATCGCTAGAGAGATTCTTAAAGATTAAGTTTGTGCGAGGTAAGCGCCAGCCCTTGGGTTACCAGAGGCAACGTCCAGACGGGACAACATGGGCCTCATGAAAGTCTTCATGTCTGCTGACCAAGGACCTAAAGTTTCTACTGCAAGCGCCGCAAACTCGTAGTTAATTAAAAGCGACGAGTATTTGCGGCGCTTGAGACCCTGGGCCTGAGAATATAATCATTTTGTTACGGTAAATGGAAAAGTAAGGTATGTCTGGAATGCTGGATTTGGTCTATCCGATTGTCGGTCGGTAGTAAAGTAAATCAGCTTCACGGAAAGAGCTTTTAGCTTAGCTCTTATTTTCTGGAAATCACGAAAAGAAAATCATGAAATTTACTCTTTCAGGACCTATATACAAGTACCTTTGTTTCAAAACTTGCAGCAATATCTTGCTGGTGTAAACTCAGCCTTAAATAGAAGATTTACCCAATTTAATAGTTGATTTATATTAAATCATTGTTATATCCTCCTAAGAGTCCTAAGACCCAGTGACATTCGCTTTAGCTTTTCGAATTTAGAACTTTCTCTTCATTAACAAAAGTTCAAAATAAATTTTGGATTTGTACAAAATTTTGTACACGAGGACTTAGGAGGTTAAGTACCTAGATTTAAAGGAAAGTGCACATCATAGGGCTACTAACAAACTAAAAGCCAATAAATATCATACATAGCTAACCTTACAAACGTGTGAGCTGCAATGGGTTCGGGCAGCGAGCCAAAATAAACGTTACCAAATTATTTACAATTTATCTCTAATAGCCGGCATCGTGGGTGGCCGCCTCAAGCGACCGCCTAATTGGATAAATTGCCGACTTAGACTTACGATAAACAGAATTAAACAAATTGATCTTGCAACGTAATAATGTAAGTGTTACAGCAACTAGTCGGCTGCCAGTCGGCCGTCACTCGTGCGCTTGGAATTAGTGCTTCGAGGATGCAAATCGTCGCTATACAGCGTGGGTATTTGATACGGGCGAATAATTAATCCAGCTATAACATCTGATCCTACGAGTCGTATAAGATAACAATTTCGTTAAATTTTGGTTAATTGGGTGT
>JALPQI010012956.1:0-35628 GCA_025490895.1 Thaumatotibia leucotreta | reverse complement strand
TTCTAATGTTGTAAAATATATAACATTTTGTCATTGTTACACTTGGTTTTATAACGTTATAAGTAAAATAGAAATAACATCCAATGTGGGAGCACCATTAGAAACTACCTCAATAAAGCTCTACAGTTAACAAATATGGTTCAAAACTACACCTAATATTGGCAGGTATATTTTTTTTGTAGCTATAAGTTAATTAATTGACGGGCGCAAAACATTACATTACTATACCGCGCGTACTGTGAAACATATGTACCGTATGTACGAATTTTTTGTCTTCGAAAGGCAGTAGGTATGGCTTAGTGCTTTCGCCTGTCCACAAGGACTAAAATTATAAAAAAAAATGTTGTCTTTGACGCATATCATGAATATCATGAAACACTTTCGTAGATTTATTTTTACATGAATACTAATAAATATCAAAAAATTTAGCTAAAAATGTAAAGTATGTGAACTCAAGGTAAGGTTTAGAGTTTGTAATAAAACCAAAATTGTGATCGAAAATGCGTGATTATGAAATAATGCAAGTTTTTAGGTTTGTTTATTTTTTTTAATAATCATTCGTATTTTAAAGGAACTGACTTTACACCAATTCAAACGTTGAAAACAGTGATCAAACATTAAAACGTCAAAGAGCACAAAAAATCAATTTCACTAAAAGTAGCCTTAGGCAACGAAACACGAATGAACTCGGATATGTTGCCTCTGTCACTATTGTACATTCTTACATAAGGGTAACAGAGAGGCAACACATGTTGGGCCCTCAGAAATCAGAACCCCTCAATGGAAATGTATTATTTCCGTACCACGTGTCGAGTGTTCGACTTTTGTCGTATAAAGGGCATATTAGTATGCTCATGTATAATTGATGTGATACGTGTTAGATAAACAGAGTAGATTTCATGCACCCTTCTATTTATACGCTTTTAATATGAATCGTAAGAGCCAATGTTTCTTCGAGCTTTGATTATCTTGAGATACAGACGGCACAGTACCTACAATTACATAAATCTCCCTTTTCTCAAACTTGGAATGAAATGTTGACATTACCTACGACAAATTGAACCCAAAAGTACTATGTTGCTAGTTCTATGACTAAACTTGATATGTAATGGAATTTCGTAACTACTTTGCGCTCATAGGGCTGAAGTAACCTTATTTTTTTACAAGCGACCTACCTTCATGCATTTAACCGTAAAAAAAAACTAAATTTTATGTCAATGTTACCGGGTAAACAAAAGATTAGGTACCACAAACAGATTAAAAAAAATTGAGGTGAACTTTTTTGTAATATTGTAGAATTGTAGATTCGTCATTTGTTAGAATACTATGTAGAAAGTCGAGTTGACATGTAGGAATTACTTGAAACTCTTTGCTCTCTATGGTCCAACTCAACATTTTGAAACCGCATTTTGTCAATACACCCATTTCCCCGGAAGTTTCAACGATTTCATTAAGTTCTCTTGAAATGGGGTAGACCGCTAGCTCAGTTCTTTTAAAACCGCTTTTTCTTTCCTATCCTCCGAAGTTTTAACCGACTTCAAAAGAGGATGAGGTTAGCAATTTTCCGAGAATCGTGAACTATTCGAATATTGATACGATATCCGAATATAATGAAATAAAAAACGTAATATTCGAATACATGAAACTATCGAATAAATAAGGTCCATCTTAAGGAGTGTTATTTTTATGTAGTAAATGCAATTTCAAGCTCTCGAGAATTCATCTAGCCACTCACTTGCTTCATGTAGCTTTTGTTACTTGTGATCACTCATCACTCTTATTTTACAGAGACATAGAGTCTATCGCAAAAATCAAAGCAAGTGAGTGGCTTAGGTAACTATGAGATGAGGTCACTAATACACATTTAAAGGGTGGTGACTGATATTTCTAATAAGGAATTCATACAACGCTTTACTGTAACAAAATATAAACGCGGGAAGTCGTTAAGAAAATTGCCCCTTTTAATTTTCCGTTACAACTCACTCAATAGTTCGAACTTCGAACGCTAATGGGTCAGGTCCTTACTATCAATTGACGGCGTGAGTCAACTGCATCGACTACTTTTACATTCTATCCCTCTCGCTCGCGCCAATACGAGTACGAGTAGGATGAATAGAAAATAAACTACCCTGCGTTTGAATTTAGAATACCCTTCGGGTCCTAGAAAGAGACGTGCGTCGGGCTTACAAATACTGGTGACACAAGATAAAGCAGGACAGCAGTGTTACCTTCGAGTATTCCGAAGGCTTTTCTAAGATCAAACGGAGTGTACACAAACGTTAACATTTTTAACCGAGGTCAAAAAAGGAGAAGGTTCTCAATTCTACTGTTTTTTTTTGTTTATTGTACCTCATCGAAAACGATTCTTGAATCGTGAACCGATTTCAAGTTTTATTTACCCGAACGCGTATAACAGATGGTCCCGTTGGCACCAAGTTATGCTCTGATTATAGGAGATTGGAGAAATAGGTTGAAGTCGGCTTTATTTTTTTTAATTTGGTAATTATTTACCCGGCCAAGTCTTGGTAAGGATACTGGCAGTTGAAAAATAAGGAATAGAAAAAATAAAGTTAAAAAGAACTGGGCTAGCCGTCGCCCATTGCGAGAGACGTTGCGGGTTTAATAAAACCGTTAACAGTGCTGGGAAAACGGGTTTATTGACTAAATGCGGTTTCTATGCACTTGGTGAGTTGAACCACAGTGAGTATGTATGTAAATTGTTCTTTATTGTACCCAAAACACAGGTAAAATAAACATATTTATAGCAATTTTGACAGGTACAAATGGGAACTTATCCCTGTAAGGAATCATTTCGACTTCGAGTGTAGCTTTATAATTTAACAAAACATACCATTAAGTAATTTTTACATTGTTTTAAAAGATACCTATTTTATGAACTAGTTGTTGTGCTTTGTGTCCTGACGATTCTTTTAAGGAGATAAAATATTTCATTATCTTTGACATTTATGAATCATATTTCATATGAATTTACACCACGATTTAATGTAACATAGGTATATGTTAGGAAATAAAAATAATCTAATCTAGTTTAATTATAGAGTGCTGAAGTCATACAATATGACAATACGACTTATTTAGCCAGTGAAAAAATGTATGGGAGATATAATTATGTGTGAGAGATACAGCGGCCCTACCGCGAAAAACGAAATTCGTAAATTTCGAAGATTTGTCCCTCTCACTCTAATGACACCTTCGTTTGAGTGACAGAGAAAAATCCTCGAAATTTACGAATTTCGGTATTCGCGGTAGAGAGCCAGTAAACAGACCCGGGAATGGACATGGTGGTACCCCTTACGACGTTCGAAGTGTTGCTCAGTCGCACTTGTAAATTCGAACGTTATTGTGACGCAGACAGCAGATCGAACGTGATTTGCGACGATTGTGCCGCAGATAACTTGCCTATTAAGGTGCGGTTAAACTAAAAAAGCATTAGCTGTTCTAACCTCCCACTTTACGAAATTCGATCGGTACACAAAACGTGATTGGTTGATTTCTTAGAACGGGCGCTAGAACAGCGAATGCTCTTTTGGTTTAAACGCACCTTTAGTTGTACCACATTATAGATTGTAACCTACGTGTAGTTACCGGTTAAAGCAAAAGTAAGTACCTAATTTAATATGAGAATATAAAAGGTAAGTTACAAAGACATTAACGTTTATAACAGCGGACTCCTGATAATGATAGATATATTATATGTTGTTGACGTTTATTACTACGATTAAAAATTCAATGTAAGTAAATTGAGCTTTAATGAGTAAAGAGGGTGCGTAGCCAAGATGCCAAATGCTAAAGCTAATCGTGAATCATGGGTGCTTAGACAAGTCGCCAATCGCTAAACGAAAGGCAGCTAACTGTCTTTGTCGCACTAATATGAAAGAGTGATAGAGAGGGAAAACTACGATACGCTACTAAGCGTTAGCGATTGGCAACTTGGCTACGCCTCCTGAACGGAAGGCCACTAGCTGTCTTTGTCGCACTAATAAGAAAGATTGACTGAGAGAGAACACTACGCTACGCAATGAAGCGTAAGCAATTGGCATCTTGGCTAAGCTCCCTGATCGGTCAAGGAGGATTCAAGGAGAAAATGAATACGTTTTTGCTTTTAGATTGACTCAAGCAGAATGGAATGCAGTAATTATATGCATTCATACATAATAAGGAAGATAACTAAGTACTAATGATGATTATGATGATATTGCAAAGTTTTGTATGACATACCATGTAATTATATGAATTATGAATGAATACGTGTGGCATGAGGAAGATTGACTAAAGGACTATTATAAAATATGTATATATGTATATGTAGAATGTAGATATCATCTTCTCATCTTCAGCCTACGATAGTCCACTGCTGGACGTAGGCCTCTCCTATTAACTATGCGTATAGACGCATTAGGAGGTAAATGCCCATAATCGCCACGCTGGGCAAGCGGATTGGCGATCGCAGTAATGTGTCCACTATGATGACGCTGCTGCCCATCATCAATCTTTAATCAAAATATGGTCAGTGACACTTCAATCCCTTAATCGACTCTTACGACACCCGCAGGAGGAGTTGGGGTGGTGACAAATGTATTCTTTCTGCCGTCACCACACGGCCACCGTCACCACACGGCCAATGTAGATATAAGTACAGTCAAGTGCAAAAATAAGTATCGAAAGAATCCGTTCATAAATATGTTACGACGTTCTTATTACACAGAATTAGAGTGCACTGGGATATATTTTTGAACGTTTTTGTATACCCCTTATTTTGTCTTCGACTGTACTTAGAATAGATATAGAAGTTTTCGAACGAACTATCTTGAGACCAGTCGATTGCTGTGTTCAATTTAACAAACAAGTAATACTGTATATGCAAGAGCCGCAATGAAAAGTAAAATACGAGACATCCAATAGCCACGACTGAAGAGAGAACAAAAAGAGAGAGTGGAGTAAATACTGTAGATTTATGTTATAGGTCAACTCTCTAGTGTCAACTGTATTAATTAATTTAATAACCCCAGCTCCCAATTAGCACGCATGTCATGTTTCAATTCATCAATTTTATCCCGTAATTTATACCAGTGTCCAGTGAGCGATATGATTAATGCAAACGATTAACTGATAATGTAACCCATGCTCAAATATAAATAAAATGAATAGGCGCCAACAAATGCTGCGTAAATACATCGTCCACAAACAATTGGTTAATTTACATAAAAGAAAGCGTTTAATTCAGTTAAGCTCTGCGGTTAATCAGCTTTAAGTAGACTTTCCCATCACTTTTCAAGTGCAGGCGTGGCTGACAGTCAGAGGAACCAGGACGACTGAAACCTTCTACACAGTAACAGCTATTCATAACCGGAGAACATTTACACTGGTTGTCTTGAGCATTTAACTCGCCTGCACTCGGTAAGTGTAGTCATTTGTACCCGTCGCCCAATAATTAACTCCACCAGCCTAGTTGTAAACTTAACTGCTTTAAATAACAGAATAATGAGAAGCAACCGGATTTCCAAAGGTTAGAACGCGTGGTCACTTAATGGGTGATGTTAACTTGTTAAATGACACTGGGGTGATCTCGACTCACGTAGTAGAAGGTTTTTCCAGCTGCCGCCGAGAGCGCGGAGACAGCGGTGGAGGCGAGGGGCCGGTGCTGGAGCCCTGGCAGGCACTGGTCTCACATCTCCTTCCGAAGAACTCCTCGCCAATAAGGAGCTTCCTCTGTCCCGCGACAAGGAGCGACGCCTCCCAAAAGGAGCTCCTCTTACAGTCGCGAAATTATCCTCATGTGTACTAAACGTGTCTATAGGAATCCCTTCAGGTTCCTCTCTTCTGCTTCGCACAGAAAACGTTCTTCGGAAACCGTTTGCGAAGCCTTCGATTGTTTTTCTTTTCGGTTTCGGGACTTCCTCGGAGCTTATTACAGTGATGTCGTCGAAGTCTTGAGCGTTGTATGCCCTGTAGGTCCTGGATTCTAAGCCTGTGAGGTCTTCTATGCCTCCGTGGCGGTAGCGAAGCGGTCTTCCTCTGTCGATGATACCAAGTTCATCGTAACTTCTGTATGTCGAGGACGCCCGCCGCGGCGCAGGCGGTCTTCCAGCTCTATCTATTGTCATTTTGAGCTGTCTTCAACCTGACGAGAGAACGATCAATTTTAACTCAAATATCATCAAAAACTGGATTATACCCTTTGTTTTCCATGACGCACATTTCAGCATTCGAGGTTCGAGGTTCGTTTCTATTAAACGTAGCTCCAGCTCCGTTAATGAATTCGAATAGTTCCTGAGTCAATAAAACATGTTAATGTGTGTATTAATTAAAGGAAAAGTGTTAATTTCCTGTAGCCTTGGCTTGGCTGCTTTCTCGTGGAACCGTGCATGCCGTTTTCCATTGATTCAAAGGTTTCACTAACATTTTGAGGTTATATCTAGTACATAGTTCGTGCTTCGTAACAATTCCGTGTAATTATAGGTCAAACTTGTACTGGTAGACCTGTAATTGTTTATTTAATCCCTTATCGGTTACTGGGGACACGAATATTTGCCGGTGGCGTGCTCGCGCGACGTTCGGCGATAGCGTAACTTGTCTAACTTCTGCGTAACATCGTAATAAAAATTGTTTACATGCCCAACAAAGAGCGATAGAGGCATTTTTCGAACAAATCTAGCGATGTCACGCCACATTTTTTAGGAATTTCCACTGAGCTTTGCGACGAAAAAATGCGATCGCTATCGCTCGCCATCGCTACTGTCGTCTACAAATGGTACTTAATTTGTTCAAAAATACCGTATTCATTTTGAATGGCGACATTTCTCTAGAATTCTTTGATAGAAAATACTCTTTCCCGAATTATATTTAGTTCCATTAAATCGTTGGCACAAAATGGCAGGAGCTTGTTCCTAGAAATAGGCTGTTAAAACCGGCTATGCGTGAAAATATTCTAAGAGAAGGAAACGGAACTAATGGAAATATTTATAGGATAAAACATGTCGCAGTGATTATAATAAATTATACTTTCTCACTTACTATTTCCCGTTTTATGACTTTTATGTGCAACTAACTATGAATTTCTCCAATAGCATTCATAGATAATTTCATCATTAAATGAATCGTAATATCAAATGATATAGCGGTTAATAACTAAATCAGAGAGTAATTCTAGCATAGGTTGAATCTCCGTTCTAGATTGGCAGTTCAAGTTACCTATTTCAATGAAAAAGTGCTTTAAAAAAAGTAAGATCTACGTTACGTAGGCGACAAAAAAAACTAAAGAGAAAGATTTGAGAGTTAGTTGACATTACCAATGTTACATTACAATTTACATTAACAATGTTACGCTGTAACATAACTTATAAAATATCAGCTGAAGCACTTCGCAACAAAACCAATGTACAGTCGAGTGCATTAATATATAGACACATTCGTAAGGGATCAGTATGGAGAAGTGTATATATATTAATGCCCTTGACTGTACCTACTTAAAAGCGCTCAATGTAAGAGCTGATCATGGACGCAATTAACTGGCAATTTCAATTTGTGCATCTTAACCAATGTATGTATAGTGGGGTTCATAATTGCATGGACAGTTTATGAATGAATTCATTCATATATTGTCCATGCAATTCTGAACGTCACTGTAAAAAGGGATGACGTCTACAATAGTTACTGAAGTCATTCATAGTTATTTTAATGAATGACCGGATCTAAGATAGTTTTTAAACAATGTCTTATCCCGCGCAGATCAATGTGCGAACTGCGAGCGTGCGAATGTGCGAATGTGCGAGCATTAAGAACGTAGTTTAATAATATGTATTTCTATTGTTTGAAACATATTTCGATTTAATAGATTATTTTGTATAGGTACTAAAATAAATATTCTTTAGGTATGTACATTCTAACAGATATTAAATCGGACATTTCCCAAAAATCCCAAAATGTTCACCTACACGTTACTTTCATCTCCGGTCTACTGCTACCCGTTCGACGTTGTGCAACGTCCCATTAGCCGTCACAACGGATTTCAAACAATTATCGAATTAGGAACTGTATCCAGCCAGTTAGCGGCATCCGCGGGCTCGTCTTATCTGCTCGAAATTTCGAGAACCGCGCTCTATTACTGGACAATTAGAGTGACTGCGCTGTGTAAATATTTTCCGTGTTTCCTTTTGTGCCTTCAACAAGTGCTAGAAATTCTATATTTTCAACTACGAGTAATTTACGAATATTTAAAAATTTGAATGGAAACGGAGAACTACTAAGAAAAATTTATGTCAGTACCATTTACACCACTGCAAGAAATAAACGTTACACACAGATTTAAATCTATTTCAAATCATCACGTGAAAGCATATACTTAAATACATACATAGAGAGCATTATACTAGGTGAATTTGTATTCGCCCTTCAAATTTTAGAGATTAATTCTGAGGTCATATTGATGAACTTTTACTATGAGACTGACAATTCGAGAAAAAAAATCTTATGTTCCATACATTTCCGCCTACTAATATCTCAGCGTTTATATGAAACATTTTTTTTTAGTAGGTACAGATGGTACCTTTATTGGGCTCTAGTGCGAGAAGTGGGTCATTTTACGTCAGGTCTAAAACTTCGGAGGGCCATCTGTACTAAAAAACGTCGTACTCCCTATCGGTCGTGTTTTAAAACATCGCCACTCGTTTCGAATTTCATGTTTTTCGCACTTGTGTCGTAATGTACTATTCTCGAATCGGATGTCGGTCCCATAGTAAAAGTTCATGAATATGACCTCAGAATTAACCCCCTAAATTTTGGCCAGTGAATTAAACAACCCCCTTTAAGTAAAGAAAATGAAGACATTACAAACAATTAGCAATAAACCATTTCTAAAAAAAGTTGTAACTGATCGTAACTAATGTGCACACAACAGGCTGGTTCACACGATTAATTTAGTTAACAACTTTACTTTGGTCCCGCGGCGTTTTGTTACACATTTGTCTCTGGCTAGCTAGAGTGACGTGCGGCAAAAAGCGCCATCTAGTGAAAATTTATGCCTGCGAGCGTTTTTGTACAATTAACCGCGGCATACGATTCGTTACTTTCTAAATGTCTTGTTTTACTTTTAAAATGTGTAACGTAAAATATAGGCCGGAAGTTTACATTGATGTATTTAGATCTATGTAAGGCTTTTTAGGCAGGCGCCATTGTTATAAGTTATAAATTAAAGAATCATGAAATACGTCATGCAATAAGTTGTCGATAAGTGTAAATGGTAATTGTGTTTACGAGATGAATGAATTTCACTTTACAACGCACTTTCAGTTAGTTGCTTTCGTATTCAATTTAAGAGACGACTGTAGCCATAAAGTGTGGTGCTAAAATTTGCTTTGCTAATAAGACTCTACAGACTGCGAATGGAAAATGATGAAAAACTCTCTCTTGGTTATTCACGGGGTGGAATTATTCCAGAAAATTCTGCTCATTTATTTCTCTTTATGTTCGAGTAGACTTTTAAACACGTGGCCGTGTGGTGACGGCAGTAAGAATACATTTGTCACCACCCCAACTCCTCCTGCGGGTGTCGTAAAAGTCGACACCCGGATTAAAGTGCCACTGACCATTTGTGATAAAAAAAATTATGATGGGCAGCAGCGTCATCATAGTGGACACATTACTCCTAATGTGTCTATACGCATAGTTAATACGAGAGGCCTACGTCCAGCAGTTGACTATCATAGGCTGAGGATGATGATGATGATGAGACTTTTAAACATATTACAGATTTATCTATGTAGACCTTGTCTAACGTAAGATGTAAGACGAAATTTGATATTGCTATATTTAGATATTTTAGATCTATTCAAGGCACTAGATAAAGACTAACTCCCTTATATATTAAATTAACTCTAGGTATCAAAATTATATTTATGTAGAGATAATTTAACACTTAATCTTGGATCATAAATAAATAAACAGACGATGAAATAGTCACTCATTACAGTTACATGGATTTACCCAAGTGTAGCTGAACAAATTAAAATCTAATAGAGAATGCTAATTGTCAATTAATTAATTTTTATGCTAATGGTAATGGTAAGATAATTTTTATAGTAGAGTTGCTATAAAAACAACCAGCAGGCCTATTCTATACGATAAGCAATAAATGTATGAGAATGACAGATTCGCACGAAAAGTCACGAGACTATTTCCATACATTACTATAGTCACGTGACTTATCACGTGGCATCTTCCGCAGTGCTCGTAGTAAGCAAATCGATAATATTAGATATTGGCGATTATGACCTCTTTCATTAAAACTCGTTTCGCTGGGCCCCTATAGAAGGCCGAAGGCCGTAGTTAGGGTTTTTTGCATCACGCTCGTGCGTAAAATTAGCACCTTAGCTTTTTCCAACCACAATGGTGGCTGCGGTTGTGTAAATAAGGCGAGAAACTTTCCAGCCCCAGATATTAATGAGAGAGAAATATGAACACGGTTGAGGCACAGCAGGTCTAGCCAAGGTGTCATTCTGTAATCGTATACGATAAGCGATAAGTAATAAATGTGTGAGAATGAAAGATTCGAACGAAAAGTCACGTGACCATTTCCATACATACAATACAATACAACACAATAACTCTCTATTGCACCTCAAAGACAAATACAAAACAAATAATAAAAGTATATGTTTGAAAAAGGTAAACAAAAGGCGGTCTTATAGCTACATTATTATGGCCACGTGACTTATCGCTTATCGTAACAGATAGCAGAATTGCAGAACAGATTTACGAAATTCTTTTTCTTCAGCTTTTCAATGAAACGTTCGAATTTCAAGTTGATACAATGAAGTTTAGATTTTTTTCTTCACGGTAATGCACACCTAAAATCGTCGCTATACCTAGGTACTAGTAAACATCAGACCTACAACAATCAATTCACGGAAAAAACACCTTTCTTTCACTCTTAATAAAGGGGTTTTTGCCATTAAGTCTGTGTTGCAGATACGAAGTTGAGTAAGTAAGTATAGCGGCGAAATTTTGGCACCTAAAAGTAGTTAAGCATGTTATGACGCAATTGAGTTCTAAGAATGCTTAGTCTAAACTAAATGTTAAAGTCATTCAGTAAGTAAACATAGACGAAACACGATCTTGGAAAAAAATACAATTGCGGAAGAATTGTAGTTTCTAGTCCGCTATGAGGTAAGCGTATGCAATGGGTAAGTGCAAAGAAATCAACCAATTTTGACGAATTACGTTTTGTGTAACGCACGAATTTCGTAGAGTGGGGTAGAATTAGCATTCGCTCGTTTGGTGTAAACTCACCTTCATACGCAATCAAATATATTTTGGGCAGAAATGTATGGGATTGCAAAGATACTCTGCGTACGTTTATCCCTCGTAATGCTAAAGGCCTGTGGCACCATCCCCAGATTTATTTTATTTTATTTATATTCCAATAAGTTTCAGATAAAATATATCTGACAGATAAAGCGATTATTTTATTAGACGGATATTGATCTGGGGTTTGTAAGTATCGAAAATGTTTATTTTACATGGTAAAATGGTAATAAATGAGTATTTGGTATAGGAAACATCACAGTTCGTGGTATCTACCTAATTTAAAACCATAAGAAAACATGCAACGGAAGTGTTGTTTAGTTTTCAACTTCTATTGTCTACACTAAGTTTGTGTGTCTTGTCACTCATTTTTTTGGGATAGAAAGTTTTCGTCATTCAATACTTTGAGGATGTAAGTATTTTTAAACAATTTCCATTGTAAACCATCATCCCCTGCGATTTATTAATGAATATTCAATTTGTACATAACGTCGTTAATAAATATAACCAAACACTCATCTATAATTTTCAAACACTAATACGCTCTTTTGACGTTCTAAAATCAGTCTCCAGTACCACTTTAGACTAAACAGCTCGATATGAAGGACATGTACAAACAAACACACGGACATACCGCTGATAAAACGTCTTATGTCCACAGGAAACTAACGTTCGTAATCCTTTTTTAACACGTCAAAAACGCAAAAGCATAATGAAACGGCCACTCAAAGCCGTTAAAAGCTAAGTGGGAATTGTTATTGGTCGCTGATATTTTTAGTTTTGATCAGAGGAATGAGAGCACGTGTGTTATCCCGAAAAGAAAGGAACCTTTTTGAGAATATTTTCAATAAACAAAAGTACTTTGATGAGAAAACCCACGAAATACCACGAATAACATTAAATTCACTGAACTGAAGAAATTTTTGTTTTAAGTTACAGCAAGCCTAGCCGAGATGGCATTCTGCAATCGTACATACGATAAGCGATAAGTCACGTGACCATAATAATGTATGAAAATAGACATGTGACTTTTCGTTCGCGTTTATCATTCTCATACATTTATTGCTTAGGCTTGCTGGTGGCATTTACAGCAACTTACCATAAACTATTATCTATTGAAATGAAGTAAGTACTAATAGTAATGGTTATTTTAACAAAAACATAATTTAAGTCAACCATATTAATAATCGGTAGATTTCAGCTCTATAAATTTCCAATAGAATCCTGAATCTTGTCTTGAGAATAGATGCTCTCCGCATTCTCGAACCCTTCAAAAGATCTAAAATTATCACTATATTTCAACACTCATAATTATTTATCACTTTCCCTCCTCCTCGAGACATTATATTCCCCATTATTCTTCCGCTTTGTTGAGTGGTAATTTATAGCGAAAATAACTCGAGATGGTTTAGGTGATAATTTCGAAATCAGTCCAGTAGTTGAGATGAAACGGTAGCTGTTTACGACTTTCCATTTTGGTTTATATCTCTGTTGATTTGATGGCTCGAGGTACCTATGACTCGTACTTATAAATGTACGAAATAATAAATAGGTACACGATGACGATAAGACAGAAACGTTGGCATTTCTTGTTATAAGAGTAAAATACATCTCGTCATTGTATTAGTGAATTTCTGCCAAAAGTAGTCTCATTCCTACTTCCATACTTTATCGAAATCAGGTTTTTGCCATGAAAATTATGACATTCTGCTATTGTAATAAATTTTTGTGGTTTGATTAATAATATCATTTGTGTTTTCGTGCAATGAGTTCGCCATCAACGTCACCCACATCTTATTACAAGTTACAACACCGATGTAGAGTAGATGCATGCCATTTGGATTGCGCAACGCTTCTGATACGGGCACGACCAAATCACATATATCTTTTGGAGTCAGGGAAATGTGTTTTATTAAGTCGATATAATGGCATCAATGTAGATTTTAAATGTATTGATATTGAGTATAGATATTGGGGTTAAACTATTGAAGCTGACAATTTTGCAAAATAAAATATCTACCTCAAGATTGATCTTTGTTTAGAGTTTTTTTTTAACTAGAACCACCAGTTAAAAACACTTTTAAGTATAAAATGGTATTTTTTTGGTAAGTAAATCAATATAATCTGTCATCGGTCAATTGAATTTCCTAAAGCATAATTATTATAATTATAAACTAGGCTGCTACCTACAACGGTAGTCATAGAATGAAATGTGCATACACTAGCTGTAAAGCCTGACACGTCGTTTCTATTAGAAAAAAAATCCGCTCACTTTGTTTTAGTTTCCTCCCTATTATATAATAAATATCATGTATAGATAGCAAATGCACTACATTTAATGTAGCAACGCAAACGACTTAGCTTCGTTAGTGATGCATCGCATATACTGTAAATATTGCCAAATCCGAATCAAAATTAAATCATATTTGAACAAGAACACGGTTTCCACATTATTTTGATAATTTCGCCCGCGATCTGCTTTTGAAGTTATATCTGACTATACAGCTTTACAAGCGTCGTAAACTCGCATCGATCGTTAATATTAATTTTATTGTACGATGCACAGTGAGTCAGCTTATTTTAGAATTGCTAATTTTTCTCACCACGCATAAATTCCGTTCGAGTAAGCAACTTGAAGACTAGTCACACTACAATAGGCACTCCCTTCACTGCTATTTTAACTCGTATTTTAGGGGGCATTAAAGGCGATTGTGAAGTGAACAGGCGGTGCGATTACACGGTTCGTATTTCATTGTTTGATAGTTCGATCAGGTAGATTAGATTTCCTCAGTACAATGTTAACAAATACATTCGATAAAGAACAAAACAAAGATACATTACCAATTGACGCGGTATAAAAGTAACCGCGAAAGTACGTAACAATACAAAGATATAAAAGCATGCATCTGAAATCAAGCATCATACAAAGAAGGAGTACAATCTGAAATGAATATTAAAAAAGTTATATACTATAATTACTACCTTCATTGCATACAAGCATAATGAGAGCAATAAATAAGAAGAAAGTGATACACAACGGCAAGTAACAAAGGAGGGCTATGCTCCCGTTATCATTATGAGAGCATTTATACTAGTGGCACTATTAACCCTGTTGTGGACTAATTCTTGCTGCTCCGATAGTAAGGAATGTGGCAACATATGTTAAACAAATACAAACACATATACCTATAGAAACTAAGATAATACTATTCTAATGTAGAAAAATACTATATTAATAGCCTTTGTACGTGTGGATGCTTAATATAGGTATATTAGGTATTTTAAAGACATAGGAACTCTCATTGAAATATAGCTCTAATTATATGTATAACCAACTCTACTTTATATCAGTCTGATAAAAAATAATATGTACCTATCTATCTGCCACATTCAACTCTGACTCCACGTTTGATGACATAATCAAATATATTTAGAAATTACTGCACCACATCATTAATTACAATAAAAAAAATAATGACTGACTTGACGCTAATAGAAAAACAAAACATTCTGCATCATCAATTTATACAAAATAATCAGATCCGAAACATGTAGATCTGATAAAATCAACTTGTGAATGAAATCATGTAGCGTGATCGCAGTGACATGTAATACGCCAATTACTGACAGGCACGCTATCCGACCATGTCGCGATGACATATGTGGGAAAACAAACATTACAAGCCTTAAGTAACAAAGTTCACCATTACAGGGACGTTAAAACATAGATAAAGGTTAATTACGAGGGACAAAGGAAAGTTCAGGAGACAAAAAATCTTACGAAGATTGAGCACAATATCATTCCAATCGGACTAGTTCCTTGCTCGGAGGAACCGGTGCTACAGCGCTTTCTGGTTGCTTACAGCTGTAAAGGATCTACAGGTCAGGTAATAATGGTTCTTCCAAGAAGAGTAAGCAACGAGAATATGCGGGCTGAGCCTTACTAACGAGACAGGGGCAGCGCGACCCATCCATCAGCCGCGGAGAAATCTGCCCGACTGATAGCGCCAAATTACCTGCAGGGTGACCACCACACAATAACCTGACCTCAGAGAAAGTGATGTAAGTGATTAATAAGCTACACATATCCCCGGGGCGCTCCAATAAAAATGCAGTAATAACAGATCATATCGAGGAGATTGCAAATTGTTAATAAGAAAAATCGACTGACAGAGCAATTGGCGGTTGCGAAAGTTTCATTGATTTTACTGAGCAAGTAAATTTGTACGCAGATCGTGTGTTCAGATTGCATACGATAAGGGAAAACTTAAAGCTTAGGATAACCAATATAGATAGGTCTTGACAGTTGTAGCATCTGTACGGAATCTATAAGCTTACTTAATACTTATACTGGTACGAAGCGACTAGAATAACTGATCTTCCTTGTCGACGTGTTGATTGTTGCGACTGACACTTTAACGAGAGCCTTGTAAATGAAACTTCTCGTAAAGACAGGGAAAGCGTTGAAAGAGGAACGATTTGTGTAGCGCCCGGTGTCACGAGGTGTGAGGAGGGTCTCCGGGTCATTCATGAACAGTGAAAGCGAGACAATAACACTCCTAAATTACCCTAGGGCCTGAGACGTCCGCTATCTATAGATTTGCAAATTCTAATAAACCTCCAATAGTTTTAAGCAGGGATAAATAAACGACCTTTGATGGCCATTGAGATAGGATAGGCCAAACTACATATATCCTGAATACGAATATTTAGAGTCTGCAAGGCACGTATGGAGTTGCAGGCGTCTACAGGCTACGGTTACGGTAGCTGTTTACCATCAAGCAAACCGTATGCTTGTTTGCCACCAGCGTGGTTTAAAAATAAATAGTTAAATAAATATCTAATTCTTCAATAATCAACAAATAAATCAACTCAATGTCTAAGGGTATATTCATAAAATAAATTGACTCATTATTTAGGTATCACACTACCCCTCAACTTAGCAACTGTCATAGTACGGCAAGGCTGTGTACTTTCAAGCCTTTAACGTCAGTTTAATAAAGTATTGTTTTACATTTTGCGAATAAGGTAGAGTGAAACAACGGCCCGCTTTCCAGCGATGTCCATATTGAGCAGCGGAATTGCGAAGTTTCGGCAATCTCTCCATTTGCATTTCGAGTGCACGATGAGCCTTTGTTTTATCTTCACGCGGGACAGATGTTTAATGAAAGTCAGTTTTTGTGCATTCCTCTCAAATCTTAACGAGACCCCCGGACAAAAACGGGGGCTTTGACAGTTATTTAAACATTCTCTTGTTCTCCGGATGTTTTGTTTTATTTTTTCGAGGGTCACATGAGAATAAAAGTTTGTGAAGAATTTAACGAGGCTCGTTCTCATTTTCTGGTTTGGTCTGGAGGGCGTCATTCGAACGATCGAACACACTTGGCTTTTGGAATTGTGGATTCTAGTGTTTATCATCAGCTGCAGTTCTTATATTTATCAGGTGCAGATCTATGCATAGAAATAACTTTACTTATCCTAAGCGTTGCGTATTCTGCGCTTTTTACGGCAGGACTCTCATTACGATCTGTAACTGTATAATCGTCAAGTTTAGACAGGCCTCTATTTGAGTAGGTATTGTTTTGTGGTCTGGTTCAGAATTTGTCGATGACGTAAACTTGGCACGGATGTGGTAAAGTCCAAGATTAGAAGACGTGTGCTTGTTAGCAGTCGTTAGCGAATCGGTGTTACTCCAGTTATTGGTTCTGTAACGGGACTTAAACGCTCACTTCAGTTTTAAAGGTAGGTAACCATCCGTCTTCATGACTATCACATAATAAATATTTCAACGTTAAGATTGTTCAATGCGTTATCTTTATCTCATTCACGTCTTCAAGCATTGATACTCGATGTTTTGCTACTACCTACAGCGAAAAACAATATTCAGAGACTTCCGCTTATATTCAAACGACAGATACCTTTTTGTTCGACAATAATACTTCTTTCAACTTAACCTACATAAAACTACTTAACCAAATAAAAACACGGAGATCCACTCAAACGAAAATACTTTTTTATTTTACCAAACTTCTGGCAATGACTTTACATTTCTAAGCGCCCCAAAGCCATGCGTGACATGTCCATAATTATTGAACCGATAATCAGACAAGTCTATGCATCGATCAAGCAGGTACTTTCAAAATCACAAAGCTCGTATAAGAAAGCCGAATGCCAATAACTCTGGGAGTCCATATTCCCATTGGACGTAGCTTTCCGGCGCCATTTCAACGTGAGCTCGATATCCTTTGCATCTATTATCTTCCTGAGAGCCGCAATATGCTGGTTCTTTAAATTTTTTTGAGCCCGAGCTTGGTTAACGATAGGAATAAAACCCTAGTTGAGAGATAGTTCGTATGTGCGTATTATCCATAATTGCGTATCATGCAAAAACGAGTCGGTCGTGCAAAAACTTCGCTCCACAGAATCGATTGTGCTGCGTGGTGATTAATATAAATTTTATTTGCTTTCATTGTTGTATCTAAGTCAATCTACAGGGTGCCATTGAACATGGAACTTTAAATGGAAACGATTAACAGTCATCAGACGGGACAAATACCTAGAGCCTTAACTTCTTCGAATTACTTCATTCGAAAATCAGCATGTATGAATTTTATTAAGGGAAGAAGCCATTTTTAATTGGAAAGTGATACCAATTACTCTTTGTGCTTGAAATTTAAAATATTGTTCAATATTTTGTAGCAAAACTACGATCTCAATCAATCAACGTGAAATCACATTTTAAATTAAAACTTCTTCAGATTAAGGTCTAAAACCGCTTGATATCAATATTTAATACCCCAAGGTTAAAGCCACACGGTATACTCGTTCGTCGGCCGTTGACATTGTAAAAACATCCGAACCGAATTAACAGTACTCTTAGTACTACGTTTGATGGATCGGCCTGTCATTCTACACCACATTCTTTTGTATCGCACAGTTTCGTAAAAGTTAATATTTATAATGGGTAAACCAGATTATTTTTATTGACAAGCAAAATGATCGAAAGCTCGTATAGTTAATTATCAAAATTGATTTTTGATAGTCGTTATGGAGATAATAACGTTACTAAATTGAGTTCCAGTTTGCAGTTTTTTTTTGGACGAATAGATAATAATTCGTAAGAAATCAGGTCACATTCGAGAAGAAGTCATAAAAGAAGAGAGAATAGAAATCACAAAACATGCTTAACGAATACACAATCAATCTTATAGATATTAAAATTTTCAGTCAAACGTCAAACCGTTTAATGTTTTAGTGTGACAAAATGACTCTGATAATGTCTTCAATGCCACATAGGTAATATTAAGTAGAATACTTATTTCAGATTGTCAAGACTCATGTATTTTACATAAAACAACCGTATCTCTCCCACGAGAGAGACGTCATAATTTCTGTTTCTCGTATGCGCTAGGGCAGATCGATGGTAATGATTAGTTAACGGTTCAGCCGGTTGACACTATCGTATGAAATAGAGTGCCTGCTTTGATTTACAAAGTGTTAGTTAGCGTCATATATTACAACACGCACTTGCTTTGAAAACATCTTCCAAATTATATTTATAAAACGAACTATTTTAGTCCAATGAATATTCTAAATTAAGACACAGGATGAAAAAGGATCAATTTCACCAAAGTCCTGTGAATATACCATTCAATTTATACAATAGCATAAAGCTTATTCATGGTACAAGTACGACTATTGAGGATTGTTTGTTAGTCACACGTAAATTCACTCACGACGATTAAGGAGTCATTGTTGACGTTCCACAGCTCAGAGGGCTTACTGTGACCGCCTCTGACGATCTGGATTATGAGATTAACCAATATAATGACGCGGGACTAAAGGGTGAAACTCCCACATTTGGGGCTTAACTATTAGAATTAACGTCGTGAGTTCATGACGCGGATGAAAATATGACGGGTTTACAAGAATAATGGAGTAATTATATGTGACAGTGTGATTGCTTCGAGTAATTGTGCTAAAATAAAGGGAACCCAAATAAAATAACCGAGCCAGTTGTTGTCGCCAACGTAATAATAAATCTCGCCGTTGATATACTTTACTATAAAGTTGTACAACACAGTATACATTACTAACGACGCGTCGTTAAATTTAAAAGAATAAATAAAATAAAAATGTTATCACACTTGGAGATAAAAAATCTTCCTCACTAATTAAATGCAATTCCTATTCATAATCAGAACAAAAGCGCCCGCTGTGTAACATAAAAAACGATAGAGATAATTATAATGCAGTTACGCATCAGGCGCATAAAGTATTATTGCACTTATATTGACTTTTTTGACCTTAGGCTTAAATTAAGAAATTCATTAATCAACGCAAGAATAAAACATACAATTTCACCTACCTTGACATTCAAAAGTATTCATACCATGCAGGTTACTGACCCGTAAACAACATTGAAGATATTAATTACAAAACACATTGATGATACAGGTAATGAAGAAAAAGTTTCCAAACATGCAGTTAAACATATGTTTCAAGAACAAAGGGTACAATTAAATCAAAGCAAGAGGATGGTGATGACAAGGGCGTAAATGGTGTTGAAGATTACAAAGAGCCCGGATAAGGCATGCACCAAACTGGGAACCTTGACTAATCGGGCCGAGCGAGGCGAGGTTGACGGGAAAAAGAAAAGAGCCCGAAACTTTCTAGAACATTGTTTCCGTGGAGTTATTCGTGTTGGTCAAGTTGCTGAAGACAGTTTGGAAGTTGTGTAAATCGTGACTTATAAAGTTTTGCACTAGGGCGTATAAATGATAATAATTTTTACCTTATACCGGCAATTCACTTGACAAAATTATTATATAGCAGGGAACCAAAAATAAAAGGATATTTTATGGTATGTACGTTATCATGTATCATTTATGTAATGTGACGCAAAATATTTCAGTTCGCTGAAAGGGAAACAATTGAAAATAAGTAATTTTCGTTCAATTATGTGATTATGTAAATTTGTAAAATACTCTACGTATAATAAATTAGCTTTAACTTACGCATCAACATATCAATCCAAAACTGCATCCGTCCAAGCAAGTTCGTATAATCTTTTAATAAGATCCCGCATCGTTCAAGTAAACCGTAGCTCTTAAGAGAGTTGTTTAAGCCTGGCTAGATGCCAGGCGTGATTCCAATTACTACCCAGTAAAACGCTCAACAGTCCTATAACATGTTAAGTCTTCAATTCTACATTAGCTGTTCTGAATTCAAAGGTCATAATACACTGGATGCAAGCGATGGGAACACAAGGCTAGGACGTTAATCGTCGGGCCACCTGCGACTCAGATGAATCCCTAAGATTTAGATACAACTGTCTGTATTGATAATTTGTCGGGAACACAGCCTCGGGTGGAATTAGATAGTAGTAGAGTTTAACATGAAGCTGGTATAAAAATAAAAGACGCAATGTTTATTTGTGTTCATTGAAACTTTTAAAGTCAACGCCGAACTGATAAGTAAAACCTTTTTATTGCGTTGCGTCTACTCGTGAATTATGGACTTAAGAATATAACCCCACATTCAAATGCTTTATCCAAAAAATAATAAAAATGTTAACGACCCTAAAAAGTTTTTAACTCGCCCCAACAAAGTAAACAAATAGAGGAAATTAAAAAAGTCACAGCTGTGACTCGACTCAATCCTGAAGCTAATTTATTCCGGACAAACAGGATAACAAAAACGGCGCGAAGCTGTGAGAAAGTTCTGGAAATTTTAAAAATGATCCGCTTCCGGGATATGGAATCGTTCACAGGTAGTCGTGTTTCGATCTGTCTTAATTAGTAGAAGGGTTAGGCGCCACAACGAGATTTTAAAATTCCATTACAATGAAGCAAAACATTGAACAGTTCGTTAAACGAATGAGTTTGGTTTATATACTTACAATGAATTTATGCAGAAACAGATTTGGGTTGTTTTGAGGGTCAACGAACTTTTTTCGTTCAGTTTACTTGTTTAGTACCTAATTAATAATTTTGCAATTTGTAGTCTACGAGAACTTCATTATGTATGGATTATATCTATTCTTTATGCGACCATATAAGCGAAAATCTCAAAAAGTGGGGATTTTTTTGTTAATATTACTGTGACTCAGTTGAGAAACTCTTACATTTATACATAGGAATAACTATGTCCACTGAGTCACAATTAAAATGAAACAAAGTTAAATGAGCTTCTGTTCTGTAAATGAATTATTTTTCAAATAGGAAAGGAAATACGTTCTTCGGCCCTACTGCGAAAATTCGGGAATTGTCGCGGCAAACGTGGGGACTGCTGGGCGTGCTATCTCTCAAGATGTGTGGCATCGGCGTTTATGTCATCTGAATTCGAGGAGCATGAACCTACTGAAATCAGGTATGGCCAATGGAATAGACTTTCAGAACTCAGAGTTTAAACAGTGTATTTCTTGCATTGAAGGGAAAACACCAAAGTTACCTTTTCCGAAGAAATCGTTTACTAGGGCGACTGAAGTCTTGGGGCTGGTGCATGCTGATGTTTGCGGGCCTATGCCGCAAACATCGTATGGTGGTTCGCGATATATGCTACTTTTCATAGATGACTTTTCGCGTAAGACTTTTTGTTATTTTATTAAAACGAAAGACGAAGTTTTTGATAAGTTTATTGAATTCAAAGCCCTTGTCGAGAATCAAACAAATAAATCAATTAAGATTCTCAGAAGTGATCGAGGTGGTGAATTTGTAAATAAACGTTTTGATGCATTTCTGAAGCAGCATGGCATATGTCACCAGATGACAGTTCCTCATTGTCCACAGCAAAATTCAGTCGTAGAAAGGGCGAATCGTACGATTGTTGAGGCTGCGAGGTGTATGTTACAGGGAGCTGGCTTGGATCAGAAATACTGGGCAGAAGCAATGTGTACTGCGGTTTACGTGAAGAATAGATCGCCAACCAAGGCCGTGTTGGGTGCAACTCCTGAGGAGAAGTGGTCGGGATCTAAGGTAAACTTAAACCATTTACGAATTTTTGGTTGTATTGCTTACTCTGTCGTGGAGGATCGAAAGAAACTGGATCCGAAATGTAAGCCATATATATTTGTTGGCTATTGCGATGATACAAAAGGATATCGGCTCATAAATCCCGTTCATCCCACTAAATGTATAGTTTCGCGTAATGTAGTGTTTGTAGAGGATAAATTCTATAAAGACCCGGTTCCTGTGGTCAACGAGCCGACTCCGTACATGATTATTAATAATAAATCTGAAAATGTAGGAGTGCAGACGGCGGAACACGTTGACGTCGCAGAAGAGCCGGAACTAGCGAGTGAGAACGAGCATCAGAATGCGGACGATACCGAGAACGAAGAGACTAGTACTTCGGATGAAGACTACGCTCCTGGGCAGTCATCTTGGGATTCAGACGAATCAAGAAGACAGAGCGAGTTTGAGGAGTCATTCTTATCGGCATTCAGTACCGGAGCGAGTTGCGATGCAGAAACGCCAACTACCGTGCGCGAGGCACTCGATGGTCCTGAGTCTGCGCAGTGGAAGGCAGCTATGCAAGATGAGTATCATTCTTTTCTGGAAAATAAATGTCTGGAACTTGTGGACTTACCGAAGGGAAAGAAACCTGTTAAGTGCAAGTGGATATTTAAGAAAAAGAGAGGATTGAATGGTGAGCTCCTGCAGTACAAGGCTCGATTGGTTGCGAAGGGATTTACACAAAAATATGGAGAAGATTACTTCGAGACTTTCTCACCAGTCGTGAGATATTCTACAATAAGACTACTGTTGGCACTGGCGGCGGAATATGACATGGAAGTTGATCATATGGACGTCAAGACGGCTTTTCTAAACGGAAACTTGAAAGAAGTCGTTTATATGGAAATTCCTGAAGGTTTTGGAGTAGAGAGAGGCAAAGGAAAAGCGTTTCGTTTGCTGAAAGCTGTCTACGGATTAAAACAAGCCAGTAGATCATGGAATGAGAAGATAAACGACGTGCTTGTCAAGAAGTTGATGTTCAAGAGATTAGCGTCTGAGCCGTGTGTCTACGTAAGATCAAATAACAACAAAATTGTTATTCTTGGCCTTTATGTTGATGACATTTTAGTATTGAGCAACAGTAAAACTGAGAAAAAGGCTGTCAAAGAGGAGATAATGAAAGAGTTTGTTATGAAGGATCTTGGGCCCGCAAAATGTGTACTGGGAATACACGTCAGTCGTAAAGACGGTAAAATAATTTTGGATCAGTCTGGTTACATCAGCAAAGTTTTGGAAAGGTTTAAGATGACAGAATGTAAACCTGCAAAAACCCCGATGGAAGTTGGTTTGAAACTTGAAAAAGCTAAGAAGACTGGAGACTTCGAATACAGGAACTTGATAGGTTGCCTTATGTATATCGCGGTCTGTACGCGTCCTGACATCGCGCATGCTGTGAGTATGTTAAGTCAGTTTAACGATTGCTACTCGGAAGCTCATTGGAAGGCTGCGAAGCGCGTGCTTCGGTACTTGAAGGGTACGAAAGATTACAGCATTAAGTATGAGAAGAGTGGGTTAAACGTGACAGGGTCGGCGGACGCAGACTGGGCGGCTAGTGTGGTCGATCGTCGGTCTTACACTGGCTACATGTTTAAATTAGGCAATTCGTTAGTTTCTTGGGAGAGTCGTAAACAACGAACGGTGGCTCTCAGCAGCACGGAGAGCGAATACATGGCGTTATCCGACGCGTGCAAGGAGGCATTGTTCATTAGGGCATTTATGTCGGAATGTTTTAAGTTAGATGTCAAAGTTGTGATTTACAATGACAATCAATCTGCCATTAAACTGTCTGAAAACCACATGTTTCATGCAAGGACTAAGCATATTGATGTTAGACATCATTTTATTCGCGAAATAGTCGAAAATGGCATATTAGTTGTGAAGTATATGTGTACTGACGATATGCTGGCCGATGCTTTAACAAAGCCTCTATGTTTTGATAAGTATCAGCGTTTTGTTAGAGATTATTTTGCTTAGTGCTTAGTTTGGTTTTTGATATATTGTTATAGTAGTTAAATGTATACTATGAACATATAGTTTAAGGGGTGGTGTTGGAACCTATGTAAACTACATGTTCTACAGGGAGTCGTCGACTTAGGGGCTTTAATTCTAGGGTTCGATTCTACTCACTTAACTGATCTAATTTTGTTTTGGGACATTAAAAAATAATACTAATTTGGATACTTTATTAGACCTCAAAGTTAATTAGTAAAGTCAGTGTATCAGAACTAGCGATAATATCGTTATCTTATGGTAGGAGGGTGACAATACCTTGGTACGGGGGCCTGTCAATGATAATTTTCTATTCCGTTTACAAACTTTGTTTTCTAAGTTCTCATAAAGAGGTTTGTCTTAGTTTTCCGCCTTTACGTAGCCTTACTTTGCTTAAAAAACACAAACTAGACAATCAACATTTTCCATTGACGTTTTTCTGTCAAATAATTAAAATTACGCAGTAAATAAAATGCCGAATCCATTTACAGCGGCAGAATTAACTGATATGGTGTTGCTATACGGGGAAACAGCAGGAAATGGAGCTCGAGCTCTAAGACTTTACCGAGAACGGTTTCCCAATCGTAGGCATCCGCACAATTCTCGTGTAATTGTAAATGCTGTTCAACGCATTAGAGAGGATAGACCGATTACCGGAAATATGCGGGCAGAAGTGGGCAACAATCCTCTGCAATTACCAGTCCATGACAGAGTTTTAAACTATTTTGCTGACTATCCTCACGCCAGTACAAGGGTTGCAGCTAGAATCTTCGGAGTCCACCACTCGGCAATTCACAAAGTTTTGAAGAAGAATAAACGGCACCCTTTCAAACCGGAGAAAGTACACGCGTTACTTCCGAGAGATTTGCCAATTCGAAAGACTTACTGCGAGTGGTTTTTACGACAACATGATGAAAATGCCGATTTTCTAAAAAGTATTATCTGGACGGACGAAAGCACATTTTGCCGCAATGGTATGTGGAATCGAAGAAATGTCCATTACTGGTCCGCAGAGAATCCTCATTGGGCTAAGGAAACTGGTCATCAATATCGTTGGTCCCTGAACGTATGGGCAGGTATAATTGATGACACCATTATCGGCCCAGTGTTCATTGATGGCACATTAAACGCTGAGAAATACCTGAGGCTTTTGAATGAGCATGTTGTCAATTATCTAAATGGGTTGCCTGTTGGCCGTGCAGAAGTTTGGTATCAACAGGATGGTGCACCAGCACATTCTTCGGTTGCCGTCCGTAACAGATTAAACGAAATATTTGATAATCGCTGGATTGGAAGATTTGGCCCTCATCGATGGCCACCAAGATCACCAGACTTGACGCCGCTAGATTTTTATCTATGGGGAGCCGTAAAAGATGATGTGTATGCGACAGAGTCTGATACGATTGAAGTAATGAGAGAAAAGATCATTGCCAGTTTTCGTAAGATTCGTTTAAGTAATAGTTTACGATCTGTTCGTAGATCAATCTTACGAAGATACCGAACTTGCGTGCGACGAGAGGGTAGGCATGTTGAAATTTCAAGACGGAACCTAGAGTGAGTGTTACTTAACTGGTGATAAGAAGCTGTTCGATTAGAATGTAAGTTTTTGTTGTGTTTATTTTTTAATAAATGTTGTCTCATACAAAAAACGTTTCTTTTACCTACTGTTGTTTGCATAATGATTGCTTTAATAACAATCATAAACCTAGTGCATCTGCAAGTCACTGCTGCAAGTTTTAAAAGTAAGCACGATTGAGATGCAGAGACACAACTCACATTTACTTGTAGTTGCGTCTCATTACTTGCAGCAATAACTTACAGATACTTGGAAGTAAATTAGTTTACAATAAAATGAAATTGACATGACATTGTTAAATTTGACATTTGACGTCCTTCAAGATCAGTTTGATGTCAAGTTGGCATTGGATTGCATACATTGATAATATTATTTAACTTGTATGAAAAAAATCAAATTATAAAAAAAGATATTTTTAAAATGTTGCAGAACAAAAGATGCTCAGTTTGTCGAGCACAATTAAACCCTGTATTTAAAGCCCCTAAGTCGGCGACACCCTGTATAGCAACGGATTTCGAATGCTTTGACTGTTCCTAACACTTCACTCATCTAAGCCACGGAATAAACACGCTTTTATATAATTCAAGCAGTTTATTTTCTCTAATAGTTCTCTGTCACTCTAATAACGCCTTCGTCGGAGTGACAGAGACAAATCCCAGAAATTTTAAAATTCGGTGTTCGTGGTAGTAGCCCTTTATTAAGTGATATTCAAGTTTTTCTTGAAATAGCAATTAAATAACCGCACGAAAAAAGTTGATTCACCCTTAAACGAAAATAAAAGAGCTAATTACACAATTCAACTTGATTCTATTTTCGTTTCACTTTCTTTGATTTCAAATATTTTGGAAAAATAATATATTTGAATACACCTGTGTACGATGTATCAGAGTCTTTGGAGCCGTGGTGGTACCAAAAGGTGGGTTTACACGAAACGAGCGAATACTCATTCTATCCCCCACTCTACGAAATGAACGAATTTCAACAAATTACGTTTTGTGTAGCGAACGAATTTCGTAGAGTAGGGATAAGTAGAGTATTCGCACGTTTGGTGTAAATCCACCTTAATAAAGCAGCTCACCATTGACTCGATCAAATCAACTCGCTCCTATCGGAAACTTTTAATCAGCTCCTGTCATTCGGCGTTGTTAATCCCTGTGGCTGTATCCATTCAGATTGAAAATCAAAATTCTTCCAAAGAATGGAGGTGATTAACGACATGTCACCGTCCCTCGTCATGGAAGTACGAGTCATGCGATATAATAGCAATGCTGTAACGATATGGCGCGAAATAAATTACCCACGGCAAATTAACTGGGTGTAACTGCGGTAATGTGAGTTTTAATTAACGCTGTGGTATAAATAAAGGCATTATGTTGTGTCTGAATATTGATTAATGGTATAAATGACCGGATTACTATCTCCTAGCAGGGTTCTGCCACCGTAGACATACGAGTATCTATTTGTGAATTTCACTCTCCATTTTCTTATCAGTACGGTTCATTCCCGAGGAAACCCCGCATTTGAGTACATAAGTAAGTTTGTGTCGACCTTTTGCTATGGTGTAAACATTAAGATTCATTATTCATGGAAACTCAAAGTTTTAGTAAAGCATAAACACAAACAAGTACTATAATTATTAACATATTTACTAAAGGAAGTAAATAAAACCATCATTACATCTACTTGGAAGTAACATTCGATAGCAACGGAAGCACTCCTACACAGGATATGGTAATAGCAAAGAAATTGAAGCACAGAACGCCAGTCTATTTCAGTCTGCCGTGTAAGGGCGATTTATTTTCAGTCCTATTTCCTCTGCAGCCGTGCTGCCCGTGATGGAGCACTATTGGATACATTAAGCCGACTTATGAGGCAAGTAATAGACAGGTCAACCAAATTTAAGGGAGAAACTAATTCGGATCTAGTTACGGAAACAAAAAACAAAGGGAAAGAAACAAACGCCGATAGGAACAGAAATTTGTTAAGTATAATTTCTCGAGAGGCAAATGAAAAATAAGGAGTGGGATGAGACAAATTATATTAGAAACGGCCTCGTTCCGGGCACTGAAAGGTCTCCGGTAACGTTTTAAGGAATTAATTTAGACGTAATAAGTGAATTCGTCAAGATTCCTCGAGCAAATTAATTTAGAACGAAAATTCAGTCAGGCGCCCTAATGGAGAGTTCTTTGTCAATTACTCACATTAAACCAGGTCAGATATTAAGATCTTAGCCTGAATTAAGTTTCCTGTTTGAATAATACTCATAATTTTGCTCAATCAAGCAACGATAGAACGTAGAAATGCGTTATATCGCAAGAATCACAAATCTAGAATACAAATAACAGTAATTTAAGAACACTATAAAAGCTATTTACAATTGTTACAGTATAAAATGAATATGACTTGGCAACAAAAGCACTATCATTCAAGATTGTTGGCTGCATGTTGTAATATAAATGTTCAAAGATATGCATCAGAAACACCTGGATCAAAAATGCATGTTCAAAAACATCTGCGTCCTTGTATGGTTTTGGGGGTGCATACTCGGGCCGATTTCGAACGCCTGTTAAGTTATTCGTCTACGTCGAGAGGTTGGAGAAATAAAGTTTTCAGGCAAACCAATATAACGGTAGACCCGCGAGACTTATAAGTAAGCTAAGACCGGTCTTATACTGGTTCATTCGAGCCCTTGACTAGGTATACGATATTAATGACATTATTGGGCAGCTGTTTGACAGGTGGTGTGGTACGTGCGCTTCAATTACACGGATTCGCTGTAATTTCTCTTCCTGATGTATAATTTAATACTTCAAAGAAGGGTTGAAAAACGTAATTCCAACCCCGTGCCAATAAAAAAAAATTTTTTTGCATCATTTTAATTTCATATGGTCACTTTAAAATATGATTACTAGTTTTATTGGACGGGTTTCTGTTTGAATAGAGCATCTAGTAGTTTTTATATTTTTCTACCAGACACGTGCGAAAAGTTATAATGTTTTAACATTAGCCTACATGATGTCATCGTTAGATAATTTATAATCAATACCGGTTTCTTACGACTTTGATATCATACAAACACTGATAATGATTCCACGTACAAGCCCCTTATACGGCGGACTTATATGTAGTTTATAGTATACGACCATTTCTGAAATAAACATAATATACGCCTTAATCACCTCAGGATTGCTAAGCCCATAGTTTAATATTATTAGTAGTCTCCTACGAAATATTGATATTAAGTGAATCTACATTTTGCCATCCTGCGCTCTACAACTCCATATACGTGGTACAAAATATTGTAGATAAGTATCGACTATTACATAATATATACTCGGACCCTAATAATATAGCATAATTCAGCAGTCTCAGTCTCATGTTAAAGATTGCTACTAAACTAGCTAATTATTTTCGCAGTGTAGTTACAAAACAAGGAAGAAGTTGTTGTTATACAATGTTAAAATATCCGTACGTGGGGTTAACAGTTAACAGACGCAGAACTCAGCAGTATTGTTGCACCTGGTTTGATTTTCCTCGCGCTCAGCAGAATTAATATTCATAAAGCATTCTTGCCGATTACTCAAACTCGGTACACGTGTCGCTAAGGACTGTTTGTTGGAGTTTACAATGTGTTTGCTACGCCGGTTTACTGCAAATGTTAGCTGTTCTCAGTGAAGTAGGTATTGTTCTGATTCCATTTACTGAAATACATTTGTGCCACGTAGGTAGTTCTTAATTAAAATTCAGCATGTGGCATGTTTTAGATAATATTGTAAAATCTCAAAATGTTCAAGTACCTATCTTATCGCTATAATCGGCGAGGTATAATTTAGAATCATCAAATCCAGTGACCTTAATGTAGCTATTGACTTTCAATTGATGCCATATCTTGCACCATTCATTCATTCCAACCCAAATTCCGAATCGATTTTCTCACATTATGTGCTCAATTACATCGAATAGGGATAGAGAAATTTGAAAACACCTAGAGAGTAGATCTTATCGGGCCTCCGTCGATCCCACAGTTGTCAATAGAACGACTCCGGCGCAGGCTGCCGTACAAGGCACTGACCGTAGAGACTCGATCATAATCGGTGGAAAAACTCCCCGAGCCGGACTTGACCCCTTTGGGATCTAGACGACCATTTGCGCAAATTCTGTTGTAGTTTATGGCTGTCATTTTGGATTAAGCTGCAGATAACCTGATCTGATTTCTCTAAAAGATTTCTGTTTCCCTGGAGCTGCTTTCACTTCCTAAACGTTTTGCTAGGCTACCGTTTATCGTAAAACTTTATGATCTGTAGTATCTTTATCGAGACCTTTATTGCGTTGCGAAAATACTTAGCCAGTCCAATAAAAACATCTTCAAGACCCATTGAATTCTTTACGCAAACTGCACACCCCTGTGAAGGGACTTTTGAAAGCTTTGTTCCGCTATAACTGCAACATAATGGGGCTTAATCCTCAGCTGCAGTTAGTCACGAGATAAAGGATCGTGGATGCGCGCGAGCATCTGGCGTCCCACGTGCCGCCCGCGCAGGTTTTGAGGTTTCTCCGCCTTTTTTCTCTTTCCCCTCATTCATCATACGTCTATAATAATAGGGTAATTCAATCTTTAATTAAATTTCATTCTCTCCGTCGGATTTGTTATTTCAGATGCGTGGGCATACGTTTATTATCTTTACTATCACTATTTGGTTCTTTTGTGGCTGGTATAAATATTGCCCGCGCTAGCTAGCGTATGAACTGAACCTACATCAACGATAATTTTAGTTTTATTCTCAGACATTATCGATGCCTGGAGGTCAACAAGATTTACTGAAGTTGCAACAACTTTTATACCAAAGTCATTCAGAACACAATTTATCAACTCATACCGTGCCAACATTTTGCCGTTTGGTCGAAAAATCTGAACCCTAATGGTGTCACTACATCGTATGCGCCTTAAATTTGGGTGCACATGTGGGGAACTGTTTTTTGTCCATCGACATCTGAGGTCTGTTCCGTAACATGTGCATATTGTTTAGCTATACTCGAGTTTGTAGGGATTCAGCCTCTTCAAAGGCTTTTAGCCAAACATTCATTATTTGTACATGTGCTGCCGTTCGACACAATTCTCATGTTACATTTTAGGTAGGTATAGCCATATCAAATTTATATGTTGTCTATCAGAGTTAGTTTAGCAATCAAGATTGGAGAAAAGATAAGTGTCAAACAAAGCTAATATCAGTATTGCGATCGTAAAGTAATTAGGTAGCCATCACGTTTGGCAGACCCGATCAAGGATTAGTAAAGACCTATACTACAAGCACGTTCAAGGTTAAGTGTGTTAGTTTGTCAGAAACTATTATTTCCAAAGATTTCTACGATTGAACAACAGGCATGCTTGCTTTGTTGTGTAACCTCCATGGTGGTGATTAAATCTCACCATTATTATTAACTGGCTCCATTCAAACACCCACTGCTGTGCTAGGCGGTGGAGCTATGCCGTCCACCCACAAGTCCCGTAGGCGCGACAGGGTCACACACACAAGCCTGTATTTATAATACATCCACTTCTAAACACACCATTATGTTCATGCTAACTCAAATTTACATTCGGAGAGTCAATGTCGTCTGTGACCAAGGTCTGCCATTGTTTTGGCTGTATCGGTGGTCCGTCACTTAAACATGTTTTTTTATCGCCTCGTCTCCCGTGATGTGCAAACCTCGAATGATCCGTGCGTCGTGCAAACCAATCAGATCCTAATCCAGCATACCAACATAGAACACGCACATCATGCATAAACTTAGAGGACTTTACCATTTATTTTCATGTTACTATTCAAGAGGACCATCGGCTTAAGTTTCCAGAAACTCACGAGGGTAATTAGTTTCAGCACATAAAGCACACATTCATAATGGAACGTCACTGACACTGCACTGGGATCCACTTACTCGCGTCCGTGCACTAAGTTTTGTCACAAGTTTAAATTGGATACACGTTTCGTTCACTGGGCAGAACGCGCGTGCGTTCACGACAAGCGCGAGGGATCAACTGAGCTCCGACTGCAAGCGACGCGAGGCGCGCGGTAGCCGTTCCCCCTTGCTCTTCCCGCCAGAACATCGCACCCGACTAGTCCAGCGACTGCTCCGGACCTTTGTGCGTTCCTCGCAGTTTTTTCTCTTCGACAGGGCTCGCGTGGGCCGCGATCTGCCGCTCGATAATGTAATAACCCACGATTGTAGTTTATTTACGTGGTGCCGTTATCTCGCACTCGACGAGTGCATCGATAATGTTGCGATTGCGACATTCTGCACGACGCCACCGTCAATAGGTGCTTAATGCGACAACTGTTTATCAACGTGTCCAGTTCCTAGTATATTTTGTTGTTTATAGAAAGCTATCTATTAGTTCTATTTTCTTTCCTTTACCGATATCTTTATCTCTAGAATCAGGCTGATAAATGTTGATAAAAAGTTTTCTGCAGGCAATTACCGTGTCAAAACTGAATTACGTAGCCATTTAGCAGAATTCAAAAAGCTCTTGTTAAAACGAAAGTTATTTCGAAATGCAAAATTCGCAGCAAAAATTAGTTATTTAATTTAACAACCGCACATCTGTATTCAGAGCGAGTGTGAAACCTGGCGGGCGAGATATTTCATCGAAACGAATTAAATTTTATACATTTTTCATCTACAGATTGTGGGGATGAAAAAAAAGTGCGTTTTAAATCTGTCAGTGCATATTAAGATATTAGAAAACACGTTAAATTTCGTCAGGTAGATGTAGGTATCTGGACAGTCGATAGGGGCATACATTTTCAACCGTTCACATACATCGAATCCACTGTAATTTATAAGCCAATCTCTAATAAAATAGGGGAACTACAAAGTCCCAGAAAAGACTTATTTTTGATGAAATCAGGAATCTATGGGTCGATTGTAAAAAAAATGTACATTGTAGATGTAAAAAAAATTGTAAAAAATTCCTTTAATGAAAACAAATTTTAACGTCATAATTTCATTTTTGGAAGTTATATTTTGTGTAATAACTTTTGAGAGTGAAAAAGGGCAATAAATTCAAATTTTCTATGGAGCGATCCACAAAACACACTTTTTTTTTGTTTGTCACCTTTATCTACCGCCAGAAGTTGTTGGACAGGGTATATACCATACAGTTTGTATCATTAACTTTCATAACACAATTGACTCACTCGTGATTTTTTGATTAAGACCTTAAATATGTACAATGTTTTTGCAATCGACCTATATTTTTCCTACCATAGTCGGGGAGCTAAACTTTAACTTTTTCGAGAAAATTACATTAAATCCTACAGTATATTTATTTCAGGAATATGATAAAACATCGTTTTGTGAATATATGTATATAATTATCCCTGATTTTTTTTTATTTTTTTTTATACCACGTCGGTGGCAAACAAGCATACGGCCCGCCTGATGGAAAGCAGTCACCGTAGCCTATGGGCGCCTGCAACCTCAGGATGTCACATGCGCGTTGCCGACCCAATAAAAATAACGTTGGCACAACAAAGTGGCTCCACTCCACCTGATCTTAAGTGAAAAGTAGAGCCCAAATCGCGGCGGCAACGAACAGGAGACAATCAGTAACCTGTTGATAAATGTAAGGAGCTTTTTTCATAAAATCAATATTAAGATTTACTTGTTTAATAAAAAGAAACAATAAATCCTACAGTAGGGATTTATTATCCGAGGGGCCTAACTGAATATTTAAGACAATATTTTAAAAAGTCACCACTGAATAATCGTAGATATAGTCAGAAAAAATAAAATTATTTTTTACTATAATGACCCGACAATTATTATACTCATCCAAAGAAAAAATTACGTCAGCGACTCAATGCTAACTATTTTTTTTACAGTTTTAACTGATTTACGTGCAGGCGCATTCATTCATAGACATTGCACATTTTATTTTTTTAATGTACCTCTTGTCAATAATTAGTTGTGGCACAATACCAAAAAATTGCGCAAGATTTTGTAAGTTATATTTTTTATCAAATAAGGAAAAAAAAATTAAGGTATAGTTTTTTTTGTATAAACTTTACGAAAAAACTGGGGATTTTTTTTCCTTAATTATAAATCATCTGAAACAATAGAATGAATGCATAATCTCGAGGGTAGAAATTATTGAACGAGCTGTTCCAATTATTGACCTTCAAGTCCTCGACTGGATGAGAAGCTCTCGCGCGGCACTGGGGATTATTGCATGGTGTGAATCTGTATACCCTAAATATTCATTAGAAAAAGCTTCCGAAACTGTAGGATTTAATGTGACCAAAAACTTTTCTTCCCCCGACTACCAGAAAAGTGAAATAGGTACAGGTTTTAGGGATAAAACCCCTCAGGCCCCTAAAATGGTTTGACTAATCGGGCTGTTCGAAACCTGCATCTTGAGGTTTTGGTCGTTTTAGACCGTTCTGGGAAGGTCGGCCCGCAAGGTCGACCGGTTATTGTTAATACTATTATTATCAAATCAAAGCGCGGGCGAGTATCCTGTTGGATGGGGGAGAACTTCGAAAGCGTATATTTCGAACATCTGTCTTTGTCACTCCTACGAAGACGTATTCGGAGTGAGAGAGATCGGTGCTCGATGTTGCTTTTGTTATAAGAACTGACATAATTAGTTCGAAACTTGAGATTTTGATGCACGGTTCTGGAGTAACTGAGGATTACTTTTTATTCAATGGGTACATTTTTGGTTTCTTTTTGATCTTCTATAGGGATAGGGATGATGTTTTAATGGACAGTTTTATAGGAAGCAGAATAATACAATCACAATACGAATCACAGCACAGGTAAGTAGGTATACTTCTTCTTATATAAATTAGTACGATCCCATATATTTCTCCAATTATATGCTGAATTCTAGGCATTCCTAAAATACTCATGACAGGCCAAAACTATACATACTCTATTTAATCATAACATAAATTCATCTACGTGTCCATTGTCTTCCTCCTAGCATTCTAACGAGGAGAAGTTTCATAACTTGCGAAACTTCCATAGAGAATGTTCTTGGGAATCTAAATTCAACAAATAATCTAATCAAGCTACCAGATACATGCCTTATGAATTAATTATATTTACTGCGTTTGCGATAAGAATTATTAACACATTATGAGTTCTCATGGAAACATTATCAATGGAAACTTACTATTATGAAATTTCTCGGAAACTTTCGAGTATGTCCCTGCAATTTAAAGAATATTTTGAACTTGTACCTACATTGCTACTTCCTCCTATTCTTCTAGTTACTGCTTGTATCAGATCATGCTGATCTCTACCGTTCTTCATTCAAAATTTTCATTCACCTCTTCTCGATCCTCATTATTACTTACCTGTAAAGAAAAAAAACAAATTAACGTCAAGTAGAGAAAGTAAACCTACTCTTCTTTCTCTTCTTTGTACACAATTGCAATGTATAAATATCTATGATATTCGCACTCGTCTTGCACACGTGACCAATACAGTTTAAAATTTTAAAAATTTGCACAGGGTTTAACTTATGAAAAAAAAAAACTAAACTATCTTATCGGAAAAGTTTAAATATATGTGTTTATCGACTTCTTTAGGTACTCATACTCATAGTTGGTATAGTGACCCTGCCTCCTAAGCTGGGCGGCATATATTTATGTGATGAGCCCGTGCTCATACTGCTGTGCTTTCGACTGTACAAGTATCCGTATACTTGTACAGTCGACG
>JALPQI010012955.1:0-31149 GCA_025490895.1 Thaumatotibia leucotreta | reverse complement strand
GTATCTTTTACTTTCCAACTCATGCTACCGCTACAATACCAGTGCCCTGTTTACCAAAACTTACAAACCTTGTATTATAAGCATTTTGTCTGTAAAAAAAAAAACTTTATTTCAAGTACATGTTCATCAAAACCTCACTTGTATACTACAAGTTACAAGTAAGGTTTTTAATTTCATTTTTAAGTGCATTTGTACACATGTATGGGTGATATTGTTTATCAAAACAATACTTGTATGTTAAAACTTGTAAAAATTGACCCAAAAACCGTAGAGTATCTAGCGACCCTCCATTCCGTGTTACAAGTTGACAAGTGTCGGAATAATAATATTTTCCTATCGTTTCGAGACATTTTACAATTCTTGTGCTGATGAATACTTATCTAGATAGGTAAATAGCGGGAAAACTATTTTATTCTATTAGATTTTATTGAACATTTCATTTACCAAGCACAGACAATACGCCATTCAGCCAAGATGCGTTTAAGTAGGCCATAACCATTAAAAAAAAGTGTGACAGTGACATTTATTTATTTATTTATTAGGAGATAACACGGAAATCATACATGTGATGAACAAAACTTAAATTAATAGGTACAAACGTTCTTGAATACAGATGCTTCCATATACGTATCTCACTGAGAACATAATAATTATACAATACTATGAATATTTACTAACATGCGAATTATGAGTAACACAAAATTAAGTTACACTTAACATACGTGCATAAACCTAAACTAATGCAACAAAGGAAATATCTCTTTATTCTGACAACTAGAGGACCTTTACATCTCTAGTAGTATTAGATATAGATACTTAATAATGTTGCGAACTTGTACAATAATAATTATTTTTGTTTAATATTATGGTCCTTTATTTATTTCTGTCTTTATAAAAATGTCTATAATAACCTTTTTTTTGTTTTTTATGTAATACATTCTTTAATGCATGTTATTTTAATAAGATGTATTATTATACTGTTTTGAAAAAATAAGTCCACCTGAGTTTCTTACTGGTTCTTCTCAGGAACGGCGTAGGGTTTGAACCAGTAGTAGATTTTTTTCTCTCATGTCAGACGATTCGAAAGTGCTTATTAATAAGCTTACTTGAATAAAGAATAGTTTGACTTTGACTTTGACTTTGAACAAAAAACATTTAGGAATTTAAATTTTCTACAAGTTTTATTTTGTGTATGTTTATAATGGCTGCCTTGAACTGGGCGCGGATTTTGAAAATAGATCAATCTCGAGTAGAAACTTATTGTAGTGGTCGCGAAGTCTATATATTGGAGCACGTTTTCCAGCGTTGGTCTTGGTTTTAGGAACGCTGAATAGATGTGTATACGTAGACCGCGTTAGTTTAAGAGGACCTCAAAAGTATATTTTAGATAGGAGGACTTGGGCAAATCAGGTCGCCTGCGCAGACGTCACGTAGCATGACTGTTGGCGATGCAACGACGGTCCCGTAATGATAGCATATCATATTTTGTTAAGAGCTCGATGTAAGAGTAATGTGGATTTTTCAATCGAAAATTAAGGCGACCAAAACATCACATGGCGAGAAAAGAACATGGCGGCATATTATTATGATTTTAGTCATTTAGTAGTGTAGTGAAATTTACAAGTATCCAATTTTGCAAACCTTGTATTTTTTTTTGATAAACACGATTTATACTAGCTTGTGATAATTTTCTTGTAAAGTGTTACTTGCGAACTTGTAGACTTGTAAGTTTTGATAAACAGGGCACAAGTCTAGTGCAATCAATGTTGTCCCTCCGTTTTAGCTTTTTAAGTTTACGCGATTAAGTTCTGTTATGCATTTAAAATATATGTATTACTCTTCAACTATTACAGTGAATACATCAGTGTAATAGTTAGTCTATTCATCAGTGTATACATTTTTTACTATTTAATTTATAAATAATAAATGTATAAATAAAAAATAGTGTATACATTTTTACTATTAAATTTTTATACTATAAAAGTATCGATATTATTTATAAAAAAAAGCATTTTTTTTATATTTCGATCACTAACGGGTCTTAATCGTGTAAACCGACGATGGAAACCACAGATGATAGGATCTTGGAGAAATCGGTTGAAGTTGCTTGCTTTTTTTTTTATGTGGTGATAATTTAGCAATGAAATAAAACATAATAACGGCATTGAGAACGGTCGTGCCGGCAGGTGCGTAACTCGTCGACGCTGCTGTTCGCGGCACTGGCGACCCGCGTGTTCGGCGTGCCGCGCGCGGCGCCGCTGCGGCCGCGGCTGCCGCTGCGGCGGCTTCGCGCGACAACATGACGGGCCGAGTGTTCTTCCTGCGGTACCCAAGCCTCTACGACTTCTTGCTGGTGAGGACGATCCACAACAACTGCCGAATCCGCTTTCGAGCATCGGTCCCTGTCCTGCGACCGTATACGGTGTGGAAAAATGGAATGCCACGTGGACGGCGACCACCTTAAATATCGTAAATAGCACGATTTGTGTGAGGAGACTTTCCTTTGTTTTTAAAATCTCAGATGGAACGCGAACCGGTCAAATGTGAAAAAAAAACTTGCCGTATTTTTATGATGCAGATTGAAAAAGTTAGATACTGATGAGCTTAATTTTTGTCTAAATAATGAATACAATCAGAATAACGGAAGACCACGTCGACCACGAAAACTAATAATTACCTTTTAAATTTGATTTCGCCCGTCACGTAAAATGCACCGCAATTAAGAAGTAATATATTTTTCATAAATCCTTAAATTCAGAATCTATTGTTTTAAAAAAATAAAGAAAATTGTCTCCCTTACACAAGATGTGTTATTTACAATATTAAAAGTATTTGCCATTCATGTGTCATCGTTTTTCCACCCTGTATAAACATGTCAGCGAGTTCAAAAATGCCTCCAAAATAATTTGTGCATCATCATCATCATCAACTTAAGAGCAGGGCTCTTGTCTGTGGAGCAATTTCCAAGTGGTCCTTTCCAGTGCCTTTTCCTTAAGACCCTGATACGACACGACGTCCTACTTTTTCTTTCACTTGGTCCATGTACGACCTTCTCGGCCTTCCTCTTTTCCTCTTCCCCTCTACTTTTCCTTCTATGATGGTCTTAATTAATTCGTCGTGTCGTATAAGGTGTCCTAACATCTTCCCTCTTCTGTTGGCGATGATTGTCAACAGGCACCTCCTCTCCTTTATCCGGTTGAGAACTTCCTCGTTGGTCACCTTCTGAGTCCAGCTTATCCTCTCCATACGCCGCCAACACCACATCTCAAACGCCTCTATACGGTCTCTGTCTCGCTAAGTCATGGTCCAGGTTTCACAACCGTATAGAGCTATGCTCCAGATGTACACTTTTATGAGCTTTTTCCTGACTTGGCCTGATATTCTGGCTTTAAGTAAGTATTTCTTGGCGTTGAACGTTTTTTTAGCCATGGCTATTCTGGTGACAATATCTTGTGTACATCTGGAGTCGTTTGTAATAAGGCTACCCAAGTATTTAAATTGTGTTACCTGTTCTATTGTCTTATTATTAAGCGTAACTGGTCTATGGCAATTAATAATTTGTGCAATTAAGCCAAAATGAGCAGAACTTTGCGCTTATTTAAATCCAACGATGAGAAGGTTAACGTTCAAATAATATAATATAATTATGACACTTACGTATGACGTTATTACACTCCGGGAATGAACCGGGCAAGTCGCAAGGCGGCTCGTGCCTCGCGGCCTGTACGTGGAATGCTATATCAGCATTCTTGTCAATACATATGTGTCCCTCCAAATCCTTCCAATAATAGGCTACTTGATTCATATCAAATTTAGTGCAAAAAATTATTATTTTCTGTAGTATAGATCAATATTTTTCGATTACGGTGTATTAAAAGTGTTTGATGGGTACATATTTTATATTGAAAATTTTGTTATATTTTTTTTAATTTCGTACACTGAAAACGGTGTCGGTGCCGGCATGTGACGTCATAGGATCTTAAACTAACTTCATGTCTAATCGTATACGAGTGAAGTTCGCCATGGACATGTAGGCATGTAGCTTTGCTGTGACATTGACATAACATAAGTGACATGTCAAATGTTTGTTTTCGGTTTGAGTGACGTTACACCATAGATAATCTAAGCATTAAAATGGCTAGTATCGTTCAAAGAGAATAAAATCACTACGTTTTAAGAGACGGCACTCCCGAACAAGCCCAAAACCGAGTTATGAAGGTACTTTGTGCCAACGTACAAAATATATGTCAATACTACCAACTTAAAAAAAGCAACACTAGAGCTCGACACTCACTGCACTTGCTGTTTGTCGATATCGATAAAAGTGCAATATTTTTTTCTGCACCTACCGTAATAGTGAATTTATATTACAAAAGGATAATGAAAGGGTAAAATAAAATAATGCTATAACACAAATATATATTTTATTGCACAGGTATTATTATTTCATTTTCTTAGTAGGGTATGGGCCCAATCGTAAATATTATACTATGGAGGGGCGAGGAGTTAAGTTTCCGAGCTAAAACTCCGGCATACAGCAGTTCAAAAACATGGTCCAAAGCCAAGGAATCGTTGAACGAATAAAATTTCTCCAAAGATCTCCATCTGAAATAAAGCGATTATCGATAAATTATGTTGCACTCTATTTGTGCATTAGCTTGCCTTATTTAGATAGATTTTATTTGCCATTGAAGTTATTTCTTATTTAATTAGTAACTGTTATCGTTTGCAGTTACTAATTATATATTCAATAATGAAATGAAAAAATAATTTGCTACTAAGATAAAATAATTTGATACTGACATGTCTGGATCAAGAGGAAATCTTGTCAAAAATACGCCAGAAGTTCGTTTTAATTCACGCCGAACACAACACACTTCACATTTCCTTATTGTTGTGCCCCCCATTTAGACGAAACATTTAAATATTTTGTATAAAACACAATAAAACATGGACCCGGGATCCAGCTTTCATAATAAACAATTAGACGGTACGTTTCTGACACTGACGTTTTACCTATTTAGGTGGTACTTAAATAAAAGTATAATACGTCTAAGTTTGAAGGCCAGTATGATTATGTGCTAATAAAATGCAACAGTAGGCATTTTAATTCTATAAGATTATATTTATGTCTCAATGTTGGTAGCCAAATGCTTTCATAATTTACCATAGTATGAAGTGTCGAGGGGCTGGTATCGTTTCGCGCGGTAACGAAAGTTTAAATTTTAAGTTATAATTTTGCGGTTTTCTATGTCGTGAAAAAAATATTTTTTTTTCCGTTAATCTGATATTGATTAATAATATACGACAAACTTTAAAAATGGGTCAAGTAGCCTATTTGACAGCGCCGTCTGGTGGCAGAAAAAATGTCGAAAACCCTAATTGTAGAGGCGTACGCCTAGCAATGGAGTGAGAGTGTAATGATGTGTGATGTGAATGTTACAGGATGAATTGAGGTCAGCGACCCCGGAGGCGAGGTTGCGACCGTCGCTGTTCCCAGCGCTGCTGCTGCTGTCCCGCTTGTACCCTTCGGCGCTTGAAGGAACTGGTGTCCAATTTGAAGGTTAGTTCATCATCATCATCATATCAGCCGAAAGACGTCCACTGCTGAACATAGGCCTCCCCCAAAGATTGCCACAAGCCGTGTGGTGACGGCAGTAAGAATACATTTGTCACCACCCCAACTCTTCCCGTGGGTGTCGTAGGAGTCGACTAAGGGACTAAAGTGTTACTGATCATACACTTGACCCGGGTATGTCTGAAAACTACGACCAAGACCACCGGGGGATGGGCAGCAGCATCCCTAAAGTGCGGTGGAGACACTGCGATCGCCAACCCGCATGCCAAGCGTGGCGATTATGGCAAATACCCCCCAAAATGAAAGGTTAGTTACTCTAAGCAATAACGGACTATTAACTAAACCATGCTCTTACACATAAAATATTAATAAAACATTATAGCTGCTTAATAAAGTTTGCATTAAAAATACTTTTTCTGCCCTCCGGCTGGCAAACAGCACATTGCCGGACGCTGCGCTTAACGAGGTTGCCGCGTGCCGGCTCCGTTGAGCAGAAAAATAGTATACACATCTCGGCCGTTAAATGGGAAAGCCTCGGATCACATGTTTGTCGGCCTCGACTTCGCCTCTGCCTACAATTGTCTACAACACGTCATCCGAGACATTTCCCACAACCTTGGCATGTAATCTACTATTTTATGCTCTAGAGCATAAAAGTAAAATTTTCTTCTAAAACTACGGTAATCGGTCTCAACAGCCAAACAATTAACAGTTCGATGCAAGTGCAAAAAAATTTTTCGACGAGGGTGATGGAAGTTGGAGCCCGAGTGAAACGAGGGCGACAATCACCCGTGTTAAAAAGAAGTTTTTACACGAGTATCGAACGATTTTTTTCATAACAAGTGCCTTAAAAAGAGATATTTACGCACACAAAGCGTGCGCATAGTTTAGTTTTCCGAACTAGTTAGGAAAAACATATTTACTGAACATTTTACTGAATAATAAATTTGGGCTGAGGATAAAAACTTTATGCAATCTACTATAGGATAAGTTCAGATGAACGCGCAGATGATTGTTTTATTTAGGACACGCCGACGGTACAATCGCGTGGTCATCTACTCGAACATAACAACATTAAGGCATAAACATGCAGTGGTCCTTATAAAAAACATAATCACATAACTGTCTTGCAATATTTGTGACTTAACATCGTTTTAGTATTTTATGTTCATGAATTTAAAAAATATTAATTAATAAAGTACAACATTAATAATTAACACATTTAATTCATTTGTGTAAGGTTGAATATAAAGTTTGACATTGCTATTAAATACTCGGCGTGCTAGTGACAACTTTTCTGTCAAAGCGTGATCATGATCAAATTTAATAGTTCTGTTGTGTATAATTTATAATGAACATCGTATATCCCAATTAATTTGCGTCATCATTATGTCATCGGCACCAATGTTTCGCTGCCTGGTCATAAATCACGCGCTAACCCAACCGCGTGTTCATGTGAACTTAGCCTTACTGTTATTAAATAGTAGATTGTTAATCAAGGGTCGAAAGCGACCCATCGCACCCGACATATTTCTGGCGCTCGAACGTAATTAGAGTTTCGACCCGCCTAAATACGTACGAGATACGATACGCCAAGTTTCCGATCGCTATCGTGCCGAAGTTTTTGCTCTCTGTTAGTCTTATGTATTACTGCAACGAAGACGGTCGTGTTTCGTTTACGACTGACCGTTAGCGATCGGTATTTTGGCTACGTGCTCAGAGCAGATGAAAAAATAATAAATAAATATCTTGGGACATCTTTACACGAATCGACCCAATCCCACGGTAAGCTCAATTAAGACTTATGATGTGGGTACCGGGCGATGATAAATATAATTTTCTCCAATATGCTCGGAAATGTTCGCATTAATGTAGCAAAAACGAAACGCGAAGTACCTTCTTATGTACCAGCTCAAATTAAAAAAAAAGATTTTCATTATTGTACAGTTTTTGCGGCCGCGAAATTGTACTAAAATCCATTAATGTATTGTTTTTTACTTCTTAAAAACTACTTTTGGACTTTGAAAAAAATGCATACAGCCAAATTCTAAAGCCACGACCAAACGCCTGGTCTGGATAGAGCGAGAGACGGCGATCAAATCTATGGCCGTCTCGTTCTATCATGAGTTACAAACGCCTCGGTGTGTCAGGTCGTGTAGGTACGGTTTAATGAAACCATAGATATCGTTACTATTTTTTATGAACGACCATGCATTAAAAAAAAGTTTAGGCGGGAATCATAAGAGATTTTTTCTTTTCAATTGTTATTCAATTTGCAAGAAGAATTACTTAATCGATTGTAATAAATTTCTTTTATTTCCTTGCATGTTTGGAGAAAAGTCCTATATGTGCCTCGGACGGAAATAGAATTTCGTGGATTCGTATGTAATTGTCGGCCTCAGCTTCGCTTCGTCCGACAAAAAATACTCATCCACGAAATTCGCTTTCCCGGCCTCTGTAATAATGTACTATTTCTCAAACTTGCTACGGAATGTTGATGTTACTTACTTTAAATTAAACCCGGAAATACTATGTATCCGGTGGCATATGCTAAGATGATATGTAAAGAGATTTCATGTATTTATTTCACACCTAGGACTGCAAACAAACTGTCTTTTGTTTTGAAACGTCAAATTGTGACACCATGTCTTGACATTCAGCCACAGAAAAAAAAATAACCTAAGAACTAATGTCTATACCACCAGGTAAAAGGATAACTCAAACAGATTTAAAAAAAAAGTTAGGCGCGAATGTTTTTTTTTTATGTTGTACGATACTGTACTATTGGTTTATTTACAAATGAAATAGTATGGTTCGGCGGAATCAGTTCGTTTTATTTCATGGCAAGTTTGAGAAAAGCACTACACAAATCTCGGCGAGAAACAGGGTTGCAGGCCGCGTATTCCTATCTGGCCTCAGTTCCTTCGGCCAGATATATCTACTTGGCCTTTAACCCTTCGTTTCCCGTCCTCTATAGTAATGTACTAATAAATAGGTCGTGTATTTGCAGTTGGAGCGTTTCCTGCCTTATTTGGTGTCGCTGGCCGCGGCGCGTGACGTCAGCACGCGGCGCCTGGCCGCGCGCGCCGCCGCGCCGCTGCTGCCGCCGCACCGGTGCGTACTCGACTGTACACTAGTGTGCCACAGCGTAGTGTAGTGTAGCGTGGCGTAGTGTAGTGTAGCAGTGTCGCTGGCCGCGGCGCGTGACGTCAGCACGCGGCGCCTGGCCGCGCGCGCCGCCGCGCCGCTGCTGCCGCCGCACCGGTGCGTACTCGACTGTACACTAGTGTGCCACAGCGTAGTGTAGTGTAGCGTGGCGTAGTGTAGTGTAGCAGTGTCGCTGGCCGCGGCGCGTGACGTCAGCACGCGGCGCCTGGCCGCGCGCGCCGCCGCGCCGCTGCTGCCGCCGCACCGGTGCGTACTCGACTGTACACTAGTGTGCCACAGCGTAGTGTAGTGTAGCGTGGCGTAGTGTAGTGTAGCAGTGTCGCTGGCCGCGGCGCGTGACGTCAGCACGCGGCGCCTGGCCGCGCGCGCCGCCGCGCCGCTGCTGCCGCCGCACCGGTGCGTACTCGACTGTACACTAGTGTGCCACAGCGTAGTGTAGTGTAGCGTGGCGTAGTGTAGTGTAGCAGTGTCGCTGGCCGCGGCGCGTGACGTCAGCACGCGGCGCCTGGCCGCGCGCGCCGCCGCGCCGCTGCTGCCGCCGCACCGGTGCGTACTCGACTGTACACTAGTGTGCCACAGCGTAGTGTAGTGTAGCGTGGCGTAGTGTAGTGTAGCAGTGTCGCTGGCCGCGGCGCGTGACGTCAGCACGCGGCGCCTGGCCGCGCGCGCCGCCGCGCCGCTGCTGCCGCCGCACCGGTGCGTACTCGACTGTACACTAGTGTGCCACAGCGTAGTGTAGTGTAGCAGTGTCGCTGGCCGCGGCGCGTGACGTCAGCACGCGGCGCCTGGCCGCGCGCGCCGCCGCGCCGCTGCTGCCGCCGCACCGGTGCGTACTCGACTGTACACTAGTGTGCCACAGCGTAGTGTAGTGTAGCGTGGCGTAGTGTAGTGTAGCAGTGTCGCTGGCCGCGGCGCGTGACGTCAGCACGCGGCGCCTGGCCGCGCGCGCCGCCGCGCCGCTGCTGCCGCCGCACCGGTGCGTACTCGACTGTACACTAGTGTGCCACAGCGTAGTGTAGTGTAGCAGTGTCGCTGGCCGCGGCGCGTGACGTCAGCACGCGGCGCCTGGCCGCGCGCGCCGCCGCGCCGCTGCTGCCGCCGCACCGGTGCGTACTCGACTGTACACTAGTGTGCCACAGCGTAGTGTAGTGTAGCAGTGTCGCTGGCCGCGGCGCGTGACGTCAGCACGCGGCGCCTGGCCGCGCGCGCCGCCGCGCCGCTGCTGCCGCCGCACCGGTGCGTACTCGACTGTACACTAGTGTGCCACAGCGTAGTGTAGTGTAGCGTGGCGTAGTGTAGTGTAGCAGTGTCGCTGGCCGCGGCGCGTGACGTCAGCACGCGGCGCCTGGCCGCGCGCGCCGCCGCGCCGCTGCTGCCGCCGCACCGGTGCGTACTCGACTGTACACTAGTGTGCCACAGCGTAGTGTAGTGTAGCGTGGCGTAGTGTAGTGTAGCAGTGTCGCTGGCCGCGGCGCGTGACGTCAGCACGCGGCGCCTGGCCGCGCGCGCCGCCGCGCCGCTGCTGCCGCCGCACCGGTGCGTACTCGACTGTACACTAGTGTGCCACAGCGTAGTGTAGTGTAGCGTGGCGTAGTGTAGTGTAGCAGTGTCGCTGGCCGCGGCGCGTGACGTCAGCACGCGGCGCCTGGCCGCGCGCGCCGCCGCGCCGCTGCTGCCGCCGCACCGGTGCGTACTCGACTGTACACTAGTGTGCCACAGCGTAGTGTAGTGTAGCAGTGTCGCTGGCCGCGGCGCGTGACGTCAGCACGCGGCGCCTGGCCGCGCGCGCCGCCGCGCCGCTGCTGCCGCCGCACCGGTGCGTACTCGACTGTACACTAGTGTGCCACAGCGTAGTGTAGTGTAGCGTGGCGTAGTGTAGTGTAGCAGTGTCGCTGGCCGCGGCGCGTGACGTCAGCACGCGGCGCCTGGCCGCGCGCGCCGCCGCGCCGCTGCTGCCGCCGCACCGGTGCGTACTCGACTGTACACTAGTGTGCCACAGCGTAGTGTAGTGTAGCGTGGCGTAGTGTAGTGTAGCAGTGTCGCTGGCCGCGGCGCGTGACGTCAGCACGCGGCGCCTGGCCGCGCGCGCCGCCGCGCCGCTGCTGCCGCCGCACCGGTGCGTACTCGACTGTACACTAGTGTGCCACAGCGTAGTGTAGTGTAGCAGTGTCGCTGGCCGCGGCGCGTGACGTCAGCACGCGGCGCCTGGCCGCGCGCGCCGCCGCGCCGCTGCTGCCGCCGCACCGGTGCGTACTCGACTGTACACTAGTGTGCCACAGCGTAGTGTAGTGTAGCGTGGCGTAGTGTAGTGTAGCAGTGTCGCTGGCCGCGGCGCGTGACGTCAGCACGCGGCGCCTGGCCGCGCGCGCCGCCGCGCCGCTGCTGCCGCCGCACCGGTGCGTACTCGACTGTACACTAGTGTGCCACAGCGTAGTGTAGTGTAGCGTGGCGTAGTGTAGTGTAGCAGTGTCGCTGGCCGCGGCGCGTGACGTCAGCACGCGGCGCCTGGCCGCGCGCGCCGCCGCGCCGCTGCTGCCGCCGCACCGGTGCGTACTCGACTGTACACTAGTGTGCCACAGCGTAGTGTAGTGTAGCGTGGCGTAGTGTAGTGTAGCAGTGTCGCTGGCCGCGGCGCGTGACGTCAGCACGCGGCGCCTGGCCGCGCGCGCCGCCGCGCCGCTGCTGCCGCCGCACCGGTGCGTACTCGACTGTACACTAGTGTGCCACAGCGTAGTGTAGTGTAGCGTGGCGTAGTGTAGTGTAGCAGTGTCGCTGGCCGCGGCGCGTGACGTCAGCACGCGGCGCCTGGCCGCGCGCGCCGCCGCGCCGCTGCTGCCGCCGCACCGGTGCGTACTCGACTGTACACTAGTGTGCCACAGCGTAGTGTAGTGTAGCAGTGTCGCTGGCCGCGGCGCGTGACGTCAGCACGCGGCGCCTGGCCGCGCGCGCCGCCGCGCCGCTGCTGCCGCCGCACCGGTGCGTACTCGACTGTACACTAGTGTGCCACAGCGTAGTGTAGTGTAGCGTGGCGTAGTGTAGTGTAGCAGTGTCGCTGGCCGCGGCGCGTGACGTCAGCACGCGGCGCCTGGCCGCGCGCGCCGCCGCGCCGCTGCTGCCGCCGCACCGGTGCGTACTCGACTGTACACTAGTGTGCCACAGCGTAGTGTAGTGTAGCAGTGTCGCTGGCCGCGGCGCGTGACGTCAGCACGCGGCGCCTGGCCGCGCGCGCCGCCGCGCCGCTGCTGCCGCCGCACCGGTGCGTACTCGACTGTACACTAGTGTGCCACAGCGTAGTGTAGTGTAGCAGTGTCGCTGGCCGCGGCGCGTGACGTCAGCACGCGGCGCCTGGCCGCGCGCGCCGCCGCGCCGCTGCTGCCGCCGCACCGGTGCGTACTCGACTGTACACTAGTGTGCCACAGCGTAGTGTAGTGTAGCGTGGCGTAGTGTAGTGTAGCAGTGTCGCTGGCCGCGGCGCGTGACGTCAGCACGCGGCGCCTGGCCGCGCGCGCCGCCGCGCCGCTGCTGCCGCCGCACCGGTGCGTACTCGACTGTACACTAGTGTGCCACAGCGTAGTGTAGTGTAGCAGTGTCGCTGGCCGCGGCGCGTGACGTCAGCACGCGGCGCCTGGCCGCGCGCGCCGCCGCGCCGCTGCTGCCGCCGCACCGGTGCGTACTCGACTGTACACTAGTGTGCCACAGCGTAGTGTAGTGTAGCAGTGTCGCTGGCCGCGGCGCGTGACGTCAGCACGCGGCGCCTGGCCGCGCGCGCCGCCGCGCCGCTGCTGCCGCCGCACCGGTGCGTACTCGACTGTACACTAGTGTGCCACAGCGTAGTGTAGTGTAGCAGTGTCGCTGGCCGCGGCGCGTGACGTCAGCACGCGGCGCCTGGCCGCGCGCGCCGCCGCGCCGCTGCTGCCGCCGCACCGGTGCGTACTCGACTGTACACTAGTGTGCCACAGCGTAGTGTAGTGTAGCAGTGTCGCTGGCCGCGGCGCGTGACGTCAGCACGCGGCGCCTGGCCGCGCGCGCCGCCGCGCCGCTGCTGCCGCCGCACCGGTGCGTACTCGACTGTACACTAGTGTGCCACAGCGTAGTGTAGTGTAGCAGTGTCGCTGGCCGCGGCGCGTGACGTCAGCACGCGGCGCCGCCGCGCCGCTGCTGCCGCCGCACCGGTGCGTACTGCAGTGTACACTAGTGTGCCACAGCGTAGTGTAGTGTAGCGTGGCGTAGTGTAGTGTAGCATGGCGTAGTGTATTCTGAGCAGGGCCCGTAACTTTCATGCCGACGACATCAATTTGACGTCACGCTCCATTTAGGGTGATCCGAAATAGTTTTATTGTTCATTATTAATCATTAGTCGTCAATCATTTTAATCATGTACAAATATATTCAAAAGTAGCATATTTACTCGCGAAATAAATAATTCCTACTTGATACGTGCTGTACGTTAAAGAGGAATTCTGTTTTCTACGTAATTATTGAAATGTGTCAACAATAGCATTAAAAAAAATGTATGTGTAAAAACAAATCAAATAGTTTTATTTATGTTTCACGTATCAAGTAGGTGTAATTTATTTCACGTGCATTTATATACTACTTTTGAAGCTATTTGTACATGATTATAATGATTGACGACTAATGATTAATAATAAACAATAAAACTATTTCGGATCACCCTAAATGGAGCGTGACGTCAAATTGATATCATCGGCATGAAAGTTACGGGCCCTGATTCTAGATTTCGGGCATGACGTTACACCCGTGGTCGCAGGCGAACTGGCGAGAAAATCTATCAACACCTTCGAGCTGCGCGGGTTTTTCGAAGTAACCGCACTTGGTCTTGATTATTCACTTCTAGGCTAGGGTTGTCACTAGGCCTACACACGACACTCACAACATCTAGTGGCTTTAAAATGGATGTTTCACCACGCTTACATTTGTAAATCACGGGATTCCACGCGGATGAGATTCCTTGCCCCCCCATTTTTGATTAAAACTCCGATTTTTCTTAATTTCAATAACTTCACGTACTTTTCGACTATGATGTATACGTTCGGTTGACAGGACTTTCGGGTTATGGAGCTCTATCCAATGGTTTGGTCTAGAAGTTTACGCGGTTAAGACCCGTTTGTCTTTAAAGTATGAGTGATAATCGTGAAAGTTTAAATCAACATATGGCGTAGTGTAGTGTGGCGAAGGGTAGCATAGTGTAGCGTGGCGTAATGTAGTGTGGTGTAGTGTAGTGTGGCGTAGTGTATTATGGCGTGGCGTAATGTAGTGTAGTGGGCTTAGTATAGTGTAGTGTAGCGTGGCGTGGCGTAATGCAGTGTAGCGTGGCGTAGTGCAATCTAGTGTAGTGAGGCGTAGTGTAGTGTGACGTGTTGTATTGTAGTGTGACGTGTTGTAGTGTAGTGTGACTTGTTGTAGTGTGACGTGGCGTAATGCAGTGTAGTGTGGCGTTGTATAGTCTAATTAATGTGGCGTAGTGTAGCATAGGGTAGGACAGGGTCACTGCCGCGCCCCGTGATGCCATCACACGGCGCCGCACCAATGAAAACGTACCTATGGTTGTGGTGGTAAAATAATTAATTTTTAGCTTGATTAATTCTACTTTTCTTCACATAGTACATACTAGTCGCTATCAGATGTATATGTACGCTAGGACTATAGAGGCCTGCTCAAATATCTGGTGGTGTGACAGTCAAAGGCAAAATAAGATGTAATTAAAAAGCTCAAAAATATATGTCCCAGTCCACTTTAATTCTGTATAAAAAGGACGTCGTAACATAGTTATAAGAAGATTATTTTGACGCGAGCTTGAGATGACGCGCGAGCGAGCGTGCAGTATAGACGTGTGACTTGTCGAATAAATTCTTAATTTTTGATATTAGTCAAAACTACACCTTAATGTTTTAAGTATAGAATTCACAGTTTACCTAATGCTTGCCGGGAGCAAACAAATAATTCTCTAAATAATATTTAAACATCAGCCATTCAAATCTGGACCTAAAGTGTACATTAAGTGATATCATTTTAAGTAAACCAGCAAGTGTGCTCACCATCTGTACAAGCGGAACGAGTTACTAGTCAAGGAGCTACGATGGGCACACCGCTTACGGGGAATGGAGGCGGCATTTCGTCCGGACAAAGCGGATCACAACCTAATTTACCAAGTGTCTTAGAAAGCGAACAACATATTACTTTTCGTAACAAGCGCAAAGCTTACGATGCCGACGAAAATATTATGGCTGAATTATCGGATATTAAGAAACAGATGGCGGATTTGACGGCCCTTATTACGTCAAATAGTAGCGCCCAACAAGCAAATATAAACAACCTGCGGCTTGATATAAGCGCGATCAACAGTAAGGTAGATAATATTGCCAGTAAAATAGAATCTGTGACGATTGAACAAAAACAATTAAAAACAGACATGGAAAAATTAAAGCACTCAAATAAGTCCCTAGAAACGAAATTTGATGCCTTGGAACAAGATATAACCACGCTTAAGTCATCAAATACTACAGCATCGTGTGTACCTGTATCATGTAACACGTTGGTCACTGAATGTCAAGAGCGTACGTATCGTGCCAGAAATATAATTATAACGGGAATCCAAGAATCAACTTCCAATATATTGTCTGAGAGGGCTAGCTATTACAAAGATGAGGTGCAAAATGTTATGAAAACAATCAAAATCGACTGCCCTGAGCCTGAAAAAGTAATCCGCTTAGGTAAATACCAACCAAATAAATCACGACCTATTAAAGCATGCTACAAATCGGATGAAACAGTTAAGTATGTCCTCAAAAATAGAGATAAGGCAATACCTACAAATGTCAAAATATACTCAGATCAAACTCCTTTACAAAGAGAAACATTGAAACAGTTAAAGCAAGAACTTGAAATTCGAACAGCAAATGGAGAAAACAATCTGGGCATAAAATATATAAAAGGAGAACCCAAAATAATAGAGTTGGTGTCAAAAAACTCAACAGAGACAACATCCACGCAGCATCAAATGGACAATTAAGTTCTAGCGATACCATTTCATACCAAATAACTAATGAATATTCCCACATTGAAACATCTAAAAGGACCCTAAACTTTTTCTACGCAAACGTGCGCAGCATTGTTAAACCAGGTAAATTAGACGAGCTAAAGTGCATCCTCAAGTCTATTCAAACCGACGTACACGTTATTCTTCTGACAGAAACCTGGATAAAATCTGAAGATGACGCCAGAATGCTAGAGTTACCAAATTACTCACATCATTATAGTTATAGAGATGATACACGAGGCGGGGGTGTCTCCATTTATATCCATAATGACCTTAAACATAGCGTAACAATAAATAATTATCTCGCAGGAAATAACTATCTATGGGTGTATATTGATCAACATGCACTACATGTGGGATTAGTGTACAAACCAGGACACACAAACGTAATCAACTTCCTTGCAGACTACGAACCACAGCTTCAACGCAAGAATCGCGCTATTGTTTTTGGGGATTTTAATCTGGATCTATTACAGGAAGACAGGCTAACTAAAATGTACCAGGAAATGCTCAACGAAAATGGTTACAAAATCATTAACAAGATAGACAAAGAATATTGTACGAGGGAAACAACTACAACATGGGCTATTTTAGATCATGTAAGCACAAACTTAACCAGTAATCATTTTCATTTGGCAATCGTTGAATCATCTCTCTCAGACCACAAACAAATTTATACCGCCATCAAGAAACAGGAAAAAATACCTAAAAAGAGGGTTAAATATAAATCGGTGGATTACGCCGCTTTATACAAGAATTTTGACTTATCTGGACTCGATAATAAGGATCATGATTACAAAAAACTGGAAAACTTTATAAAAGAAAATATACACCGAAATACACAAACAAAAATTAAAGTACTAAATTTACCCCAAAATGATTGGATTGATAAAAACATTATTACTGGAATTAACAAAAGAAATAAGCTATGGTATGAACTCAAAAAGGACCCGAACAATGAAGATTTGAAACGGAAATTCAAGACAGAAAGGAACAAAACAACGAAAGAAATACTTAGCGCGAAAAGAAAGTTCTACCTGGATGAATTCAAGAAATGTTCAAACAAGCCAAAGAAGACATGGAACCTCATCAATACCCTTGCTACAAATAGAATAAAGAGTAAATGCACACCCCTGAGGATATCTACTGAACAAGGACCTATAACTGATGATAATACTGCTTGTGAATATATCAATACCTTTTTCTCTACCATTGGCATTACTTTGGCAAATCAAATTCCATCAAAATACCATGGCAATAGTACCCATACTATACCAACCAAACACACAAGTAACATTATCCTTCCCTCTTTAAAACCCTGCAATGCAAATGAAGTTAAGAAACATATAGACAATCTAGATGCCAATACTGCCACTGGTATAGACGAAATTAGTACTAAGGTTGTCAAATGTTTAAAAGAAACTATATCTATAGAATTATCAAACTGCATAAATAAGTGTATGGTCAATGCGTGCTTTCCAGACGATTTGAAAATTGCTAAAGTGTCTCCAATCTTTAAATCTGGATCAAAGTCTGATGTAAGTAACTATCGCCCGATATCGGTGCTACCCGTACTGTCAAAAATTTATGAAAAAATTCTTTATGATCGCCTCGAAAACCATTTAACATCAATAAAATTTCTTTCGGACCGCCAATACGGTTTCAGACCGAAATCTAGTACACTTTCAGCTACAACAGATCTAGTAACTACCATAAAAACTAACATTGATAGCAAAAATATATCATTAGGAGTATTCATTGATTTAAAGAAGGCTTTTGATACGGTTAGCCACACTTTACTCTTAGAGAAGCTAAAAAGCATAGGTCTGACGGATGCTGCTTACAGAATATTTGAATCCTATCTAACAAATAGAGTTCAAGTTGTTAGAATAGACGAATGTCAAAGTACGCCACGCCGAATAGTCTGCGGTGTTCCTCAGGGCTCAATCTTAGGGCCATTGCTATTTTTAGTTTACATAAACAATGTACAAGAAGTGCCGCTTTATGGAGATTTAACCTTGTACGCCGATGACACCTGCCTATTTTATTATGAAAGCTCTATTAATGATGCACTTACTAAAGCGCAGCAGGACTTAGATATTTTGAATGAATGGTTTCAGTATAATTTATTAACGATAAATGCGAGTAAGACATCATACATTATATTCAAAGCCAAAAATAAGGTTGTTCCCGAATATGAACCACTTACTATTAATGGTGAAATATTAAGGCTCACTAAAGAAGATAAATATTTGGGTTTAATTTTGGATGACGGGCTGACATGGAAACCACAAATAGATCAAGTAAAAAATAAATTGTCGAAATTAACTGGTTCGCTGCGCACTACAGTTCGTTGTTTTCCCCGTAAAGTGTCTTACATGATTTACAACTCTCTAGCAAAACCTCACCTTCAATATCTGATAGAAATGTGGGGTAACTCTGCCAAAAGTAACCTCAAACAACTACAATGTACTCAAAATAGACTAGTCAAAAAATTATTTCAATATGACCACTTGACACCAACTGTCCAAATTTACAAAGATACCAAACTTTTATCTGTTAAGCAGCTGTACACTCTTAACGTTTGTGTACTAATTAGAAAAATAATACATAAGGACATACATTCAAAAGTAACTTTCACTAAAAAGAAAAACCTTGAAAATTATCGCAATAGAAACGCCGAAAATTTAATGACTACCCAATCAAGAACTTTATATGGTCGACGAAATCTAACAAACGAAGGAGCACAGCTCTATAACGAACTACCAGTTGAAATTAGAAATCTGAGGACCCTAAGCTGCTTTAAAACCAAATGTAAAGAACATGTTCATAATAATGTTGCCTTATTATAGTTAATAAAGCACACAATTTATTGAACATGTACCAATTATCATAATAAATAAATAATGTAAACAAAATTAAAAATATATTTATATTATAAAAACTAGTAACTAGGAACTAATAAAAATAACCCCGTTAAAAAAAAAATCTACTACATTCGAAACAATTTTTTACTAAATATTATTAACTTGTAACCAAATCTTGTATACATCGCAATATGCCGCATCCATCAGATCATACATCAATACACTTGCAGACCCGAGCAACCGAGCGATCTTATCTACGGCCGGTTGTGCGCCTGCTTATCAATTTATAATTTACCCACTAATATCGATTAAAAAAAAATACTAAGAAATTTGTTAAATACTGCATGCTAAAACTATTTTCTATACTTTTGTAATTCTCATATAAGCGAATTAATTGTAATTCTTTTGAGAATAAAGTTTCTTTAAACCTATTTTGATACATATTTTTACACTAGACTAATATTTATAGGAAGAATGTCCCGAGCGAACTTGTCAAGCTCCTCCCGTGTTCCTTCACATTCTAATGAAACGTGTCGACGACATACGTTAGTTTTATTATAACTAGCTATTAACTTAGCGTGAGACTCAAGCATATCAAAATATTGTCGAACCGGGTTACTCACGTAGGTACTTTAAATTGATGATTGCTTTACATGTTTCGACCCATTAAGAGGGTCTTCGTCCGGAGCATCGGCTTAAATTACTTGAGTAACCGGTTCGATAATATTTTGACATACTTCGTGTTTTGTTGCAGATGTGTGCCTCACATGTGTTCACTGCTTGCGACACTCAAAGATCCGAAGATCAAAAGAAACCTCTGCCATGGATTACTTTGCCAGGTGCGTACCTCAAATAACATAAATATAATATACATGAATATTTTAAAGGCAAGATTAAATAGGTATCTCATAGGTAAGCGTTACTTACCAGTAGGTATGATCGTGGTCAAACTTCTACCCATTCTGAATAAAAGAAAAATAAAAAAATAAGTTGGAATTTAGAAAATTGACAAACTAGTTATGAACGAAGTTTACGTGATTATTAGTAAAAATTAAAACGAGATATCTACCATGTAAATTGTGATTATTTCGGTATTCGGATATCGATTTACTCCGTGAAGATGGCATTTGCAACAGTTTAATATTTATTTTATTTAAACTTTATTGCACAGTAAAAAATACAGACATAACAGGCGGACTTAATGCCATAAGACATTCTCTACCAGTCAACCTACAGGCCAAACAGAAAAACATTAATGGTGCGGGATGTGAAGAGTTCATACTTAAATACACTAACAAAATATGAGTACTTGCTAATAATAATGTAGTTTCTATAGATATGCAATTATGTAGATGAAAAATCTATAAATATCAAAATATATAATAAATATAATATAACATAATAATATCGGGTGCTTAATAATCACAATTTACATTACGTAAATATCTCGTTTACTAATAATGTAAATTAAAATGTTAGCTTAAAATCTTGAACTTTACATGTAACGAAGTTGATATTCCCACAATGTCGTAACAGATGTGCTTACCATACAAATAAATAACTGCGAAAGGCTCCGGTTGTCACGGGATTCGAACTCGTTTCATCTAGATTGCCGGTCCAACATGCTTCCAATAGGCATGATGACTGGCAAGTCAAATCAGCATCTTTTTTCGAACTGTCAAAACGATCACCACTACGGAATTTTACAGTGTATTCATCCTTACTTGTCTTATCATGTAAACAAATAAAACGTGAAAGATGATCAAAGACAATCACTAGTGATTTGAAATGTCGAAATAATGAAATGTCAGCGATAATTTCACTATTTACGTAAATAGAGGATTATCGATTTTGCGTCGTCTGTCAAGAAGAGATTTAATTAGTACAATATTAAATCAAAATCATATTGAAATCAACTACAACATTTTGGTAAATTACTGCAACCTATTTGAATTGCATTTTTTCCAAGTTGTACTTTAAGTATTAATATCGATATATCGACATGACAACATTACGGTACGTAGACAATCTAGACATCGCAATGTCATATGTCTTGAAGTTTATCCGACCGTAACAGTGTTTATTGACGAAAATCTTTACAGAAATTATATTTTTCAATGCTTTTTTGAGTGATTATAATACTTTGCGAGTTTTTTAAAGTATGCAACAACATTTGACGTGATAATTATTGTATAATTACAAAGAAAAGTGTGATAATGTTTTCAAGAAGTATTTGTTTACATGATAAGACAAGTAAGGATGAATGCACTTTATATGAAATACTCAAAAGTGACGTCCGTTTGAGTACCTACTGCCAAATTACTTACTCTTTTAAGTTATTTTCAATTTATTAAATAGAAGTTCTGTACAAAAATTACTGCTCTACATCTTAGTAATAAGTTCTTTGTCAATTATGTCGTGCATAATTTTAAATAATTTATTTTAACTAGTGTCATCATCCCTATGCCAGACGACCTTCCGTGAATCACAACTAATTTAGTCAATGGTATCGCGACGGACTCTTGATGTTTTTAGTTGACTGTTCTTCTGGAAGTGAAACCGGATGTGGCCATCGACGAAGAGTGTAAAGCAACATTCCTGACAGCCGTGCGAGGAACGTTCTGGATCCTGCGGCACGCGGCGGCAGCGGCGCCGTGCTTCCTCGTCGCTGACGAGTGGCTCAACTTCATACACTTTATATTGCTTAGGTAAGGTTTGCTTTATATGGCCGTGTGGTGACGGCAGTAAAAATACATTTGTCACCACCCCAACTCCTCCCGCGGGTGTCGTAAAGAGTCGACTAAGGGATTGAAGTGTCACTGACCATTATTTGATAAAAGATTGATGATGGGCAGCAGCGTCATCACAGTGGACACATTACTGCGATCGCCAATCCGCTTGCCCAGCGTTTACCTCCTAATGCGTTTCTACGCATAGTTAGTTAGTTGTATAGGAGAGGCCTACGTCCTGCAGTGGACTATCATAGGCTGATGATGATGAGGTGCGGTTTACCTGTACAGTACACATTTTTAACTCTGTGGCCAACACCGCGTATATTCCTTAATGGTCACCCGATGCTTTTTGTTTTGTAGAATGTTCCTACACATGTATACCAATCCTCGTCGAATCTAAAAAAAATATAAAACAAACCTAAAAACTTGCATTATTCTTTAATCGCACTTTTAGAGCACAATTTCATATTACCCGACCCGCGGCGCGCAATATTACCCGACCGAGCGAAATAATCGAACAAAATGTATAGCGTTCATTACTCCCTAAATGTGATTTGATTTAGTTGCGTAATATCTTTGCACTTGTTGTTTCTGTTTGTTATTACTCGGAATTTCTTAATTTTCTTATTTGCATAATTACAAAATTAAAACAGTAGGTAAAGTAAATAAAATAATATTTTATGGAGTCAAAAGCTGTATGTGTGAAAATGATTGTGCAAATTGCATTTTTTAATGACGACATTATTTTCCATACTAAATATACTAAGTGCACCACCAGTTGGCGTATATGTCGTCGGCCGATCGTAAAATTCGTCAGATCATAAAATTCCTAGGCATAACGTGTAACGCTTTTTTAGATTCTACGGACGACGGGTACGCAATGAAAATCTAGAAACGTGTAGGTACGATCCCAACCCTAGAGCCTCAAGGTCCCACTAATCAGGTCAGAGTGCGTAGTAGGGTGGTCCTTATTTTTGCAATTTTGTAGGATGTTCGAACCAATAAAGGAGCTGTTTTTTGTTTATAATAATTGAAAAAAAAAAAACAAATATGGTTTACTTATCAACTAAGAAAATGAGAGGGTGTCTCACAGAAAATTGCAATCGGGTAAGCAAAAACTCCTTTATTGGTTAGAACATCCTACAAAATTGCAAAAGTTAGTTAATCTAGGCGAGTTTATCCGTTTTCATAGTTTGATTTCATGTGTAATCCTCGCGGCAACCGAAGAAAATATTAATAATCTGCACGTAATTTTTTTTAACTTTGACATTTGCCCGGTGACATTGACATTAGTTGTATGCTTTTTACGGCGAAATGCCCAGACGTTCTGTCACCTTGTAAGTTACTTCCGGTGTTTTACTTTATAAAGCAGGTTAATTCCGTTACTTTGCAGGCTCCTAAGACTACCCTAAGCAGTCCTACCTGTCATAACATATCAAGTTCGATCATTGAACCAGCAACATGGTACTTCCAGGGTCGCGTTTTATAAAGTTACATTTTACAATTTTGCTCTAGGCAAACGCCTCTCTTTCTAGCCCTAGCCAATACGTGCGTGCCTTAGAGAGGCAAACAGCGAAATTGTAAAATGTAACTTTATAAAACGCGACCCTGGTCCAATTTGACGTACAAAATGTACATTAATTACAAGTTTGAGAATACATTTATTTTCAAACTTTGTTCTAATCAGGCTAATTTGGATTATTTCAGGGTCCCAAAACTATTAGATGACGATTTACCATCGATATGTTCTCTCCTGGAAACCATTTTATTCGCTCCCTCCCCCGCTGTCACGAGCGGTCGAGAAGCGTTCCTCGCGAATGCTGCTTACATGACATTAATCATCACCACTATACCTGTCTCCGTCGCCATGCGGTGTCTCCAACATATTGACTACGAAGTCAACTTAGCTGCTCTCAACTATATACTCGCTTTGCATGGTTATACAGAAGATTCCTGCCCATTTTTAGAGCACCTATCCTTACCCAGCAAAGAGATTCTGAAAGAATTAGAAAATGACAGAAATTATGTTACATCTCTAAGCAAAGTCACTGAAAAAGGCTATTTAGAGTGCAAACAGAAAGCACTAAAGGTTATGGCGTTAACGAAAAACACTCAAAGAGATATAGTAAGATTAAAACTAGGTAATGACGTTGAATTAACCGATGAAGCTGTGATAATGGAGTTGGTAGAGTTGATTAGACATGGACAAGCGAGCTTGAGATCTATTTACTTGCAGAGTTTGCTCAGTTTCGTATCAAAACCAAAATTGGAGGTGATACGTGTATTGTATGAGTGTAGTTCCGCTGGGAACGATGAAGGCACAAGGGAGATAGTGGTGAAATATTTGGAGGAGCATCTAAAAACGCTGATGGAAGTATCGAATGGAAGTAAAGCTGAGATGTGTAAGTAGTTTATTTTTATTTTAGTTAAGTGTTAAGAGTGTTGTGTCACGAGGGATCAAAATGATACATTTCTTGAAGCCGGAATGAAGTTTTAAAGTGCAAAGAATAATAAAAAAGTATGAATATGAAGATAAGAAATGATCTTTTCTCAAACGTGCAATGAAATATTGTTGTTATGTTCCTTATAATAGGCTGCGAAAGTATGACGTTTCAGGTGTGACTAGGACAAGAGGTCGTTAATGGAATTCAATACAAATCTTACTAAGCCGCCAAAGTGCTCTTTTTTAATTCCATCCCACATAAATTTGTGGCACAGTCATCATGATATTATGCCACTATGCAATAAAAGAAAATTTGAGAAAAGCACTATACATACGTTGGCCGAAAATATGATCAGCTTTGATGGCATCAGACCTATTCGGCCTCGCTTCGGTCAGCCGTCTATATGTCTTCGGCCGGCGACCCCTTTCGTCCCGGCCTCTAGAGTAATGCACTATTAATATAGGTTTAAAAATCCATAGTAAATAAATCAATACTTTCTCAAGTCAAATCATATACCATGAACGTCATTAACGGCCAGTCATTTATGATAAATGTCGGTTTCGCAAGTCTACTAATAACCGTTGGTCTAAGGCCTGAGCGCACGCTGCTGGCGAGGCGTCTATGTTGAACGTCTATGTTTTAAGTGAAATTGTTTGTAATTTCTTTAGACAATAAAATTCTTTGAACCGAATACAATTTTAAAACGCTGAACGCTATTTTGTTCCCAACTTTTTTTATGAAATGAACATAAACCACTCTTTTCTGTTAATATGGCGTCGAATGAAGTCTTGTCACTTGGGATAAGTTTAATTTGGCCGAATCCGAGGGAACGTTCTTTCTGTGTTCAGACTGTTCATTTTTCGTATTAGCCTCCGGATTAGTAAGCTGAAGTGGCAATGGGCAGGCCACATTGCGCGCAGAGCAGATGGTCGATGGGGTCGAAAAGTGCTCGAGTGGAGACCACGGTTAGGCAAACGCAGCGTAGGACGTCCACCCACAAGATGGACAGACGATCTTATGAAGGTCGCCGGGCCATTCCATATGAAATCATCAAATGAGGTGCGCTGCATGCTTTCCGATTTCCATGGAAAAAATCATGGATGATAATATAGGTATGCTTTACATAAAACCGTAGTTCTTTAATTTTCAAACAGCCTAACAGCCAGATAACATAGGTCTGAAGTTTAAAAATAAGCGATTTTTGAGGTCGATAAAAATTGCTTCAACTTTTTTTTTATGTGTTAAATTGATTTTTTTTTATATGTTAATTTACTATTTAATATGTGTACTTGTACATGTATGTATTACAGTGTGTATATTTTTATTACTTATTGTATGACAAACTTCTAAAACGTCGTGTTATTTTGCTAATGTATAGTGATGTTCAGTAGCTTTTATTGGATTGATCGCTTGGTCTAGACAGGTATTTTTTTTTAATTAACAAGCTCAAATAGTCTTTAAATGAAAACTTTAGCAATATTTTTGAATTTAGTTCTTTTAACTTAAAAAAAACAGTAAATTACAAAACCATTTTTGTAGAATTTGCTTTTTTTGACGTTAAAAAAAACCATGTTTGGCAAAGTTTAAAGATCTGAAAAGAACACAAAATAGAAGAACTTACTTTGCTCTTTGTAAATCATCTTTATTTATATTGTGTTATTGATTTTTGAAAGAGATAAGATTTTTTGAAATCTACAAGTAAGCAAGAAGTTTCAAAGTAGTTGTTTAAGTTAATGTTTTTTTTTTATCACGGACAACATTTATAAACGTAATAAACAACAAAATGATGATTGTTGATTCCCTCGTTTACTATGTACAGTCAACCAAAAAAGTGGTACACCACTTTCTTGATGGTAAGCATGAAAATGCTAGTGGCACATCTTATAATACGTCTGAAATAGGGTACTTATAGGTTTTATTACACATGCCTACTGTCTTTAGATAAGAGTAATGATGTCGATTCAATAATGCGATAACAATAACAAATACCAGGTCGTATCATAATTTTGTGCCTGTTTCAAACGGCACCTTACGAGCCGGAAGATATTCTGTTAATGTCGTAAAAGTAAATAGTCATGTAATAATACTTTACACACACACACACCCACGCGCGCATATATACATTACATATTAGTGACAAGCTTTTTTGCTGACTTTTGCATGATATGAACATGAATTCGTAAACTCGTGCGAATCTAACGAGTTTAACACAAGGGTCATACACACTGACATACTTAATTACGTACATCGCAACTTAAATTAAAGGTTCTTGTTGTTGTTAATGACTAATGAAATATAGTTATGAATAATTTAATGTGTTTTATTTAAAATAGTGAAGTCATAGAGCGCCGGAAAATAGTCGTAAAAAGTTCCGAAAAATGGACATACAAAAAAAATCGTAATTCTCACAGAAATCGAAAACACAAACCAAATGAAACGGATTCCTATAGAATAGAGCAGGTACTATCTTTTGTATAACTTTTTGGATTTTTTCATGTTGCCAAACATGATGAAATTTGAAGTCAAAGTTGACCAATTTCGTAAAATGGCCAACTTTACCATTCTTTTTTTCAGCTAAATGAAAAGTTTGTGATCAAACTCTCAGTTATTTTATGAGAGCAATACTTGTACTATACAGTAAAAAAAAATTAATTCCCTAAGCCCAGTAGACATGCTGCAAAATCCAATAGAAAATGGGCGAAATTAGAAAATATTCACAAAACTTTCAACATTTATGATGGAACAAGTAAAATAGCTTGATGCATATTGATAATAACATTTTAAAGTACGTTTACTAGAGAATCAGAAAAAATATATAAAAAATGTATATTAGTTACCGAAACAAATTAACATCGCTTCTCGTGGAACCTCAAAAACAGGTAAATTGAAACTTAAAGCGGGCCCCATCTGGATGAGCAGCAAGTAAAAAAAAAAGTATTGACGGTTTACGTACAACTTACTTAAGACTATCATCCTTGATTTTTTTCAAACTGTTTAAAAATCAGTCAGCGCGGAATTAAATCAGAATCTGATGATTTCATATGGAATGGCCCCGCCGGGACACGCTGGATGCAGGTCGCATCTAACCGGTACATGTGGAGGTCCAGAGGGGAGGCCTATGTTCAGCAGTGGACGTCTTATGGCTGAGATGATGATGATGATGATTTTTCGTATATTAGAAGTGAAAGTGAATGATGCCGAATGAACCGATCCAACGTTGTTCGGTTTGGTCAACATTGGTCATTGGATCGGTTTACGAATGAATTCATTCGGTATTTTTGTTTCCCTACATGTTCAGGTGTGTCACTTCGAGTGAAAGATACCGAATGCAAGGTGAAAATGAACCGTCCGATATCCCCTTTGTTCACTCGCGTGAATGCTTCATTTTTGTTTCATTCCATGTTCACACAGCAAAGCTGGAATGACATAGAAATAAACATTCACTCCGCATTTCTGTCAATATGGCGTCCAATGAAGTCGTGTCTCGAGGACGATAGATTTAAACGCTCGAGTAGCAACGGTCGGTCGAATCCGAGTGAACAGTTCATTCCGTGTTCAAACGGAATGAACTGTTCATTTTCCGTTCATTCGGAGTGCGAGTGAAAGATGCCGAATGAAAATATCCAACATTGCTGGATCGGTTCACTAAGGAATTCATTCGGCACTTTTGTTTCACTCCGTGGTCAGACGTGTCATTTTAAGTGAAAGATGCCGATTGAAACGATGAACCGTCTGATATCACCTTACACTTCCGCAGTCTCGTGCCGCGCGCGGCTATTTGCGGCGGCGGCCATGTTGTTGGAGGACGACGTTTGCGCTCTGCGCCTGCGCACCGCCGCCGCCGTGCGGACTGCACTACCCGCAAGTAAGTCACGACTTGAGGAGGGCGTGTGGTGACGGCAGTAAATACATTTGTCACTACCCTAACGCTGCCCGTGGGTGTCGTAAGAGTCGACTGACCCCTAAATTGACAATGTATATAATGAGGCACATATTTTACGACCCCCTTTTTGTATATTTTTTAAGACAGATTTTTTTTACTTTATGCAACTGCGAGGAGGCTAGATCGCACAATTTTTTTTATTTGCCAATTTAAAGGCTATGGAATCAAGTGTCACTGACCATTTATTGATAAAAGATTGATGACGGGCAGCGGGGTCATCAGAGTGAATACACTACTGCGAACGCCAACCCGCTTGTCCAGCGTGGCAATTATGGGCATTTACCTCCTAATGCGTCTATACGCATAGTTAATAGGAGAGGCCTACATCCAGCGGTGGCCTGAGATAGACTGAAGATGTGAAGAAGTCATTGGGTTTCCAGTAGATCTCTCTGTCCTGAATCCTGTGATTTTTTTAGTTTTTGGGATACAAAATTAAAAAAAATCCTTTTCCTTATGAGTACCGTTTAAATGTGTATGGAAATTTGTCGTGCCCGTCCATCGCAACTTATAGTCTTAACAGTAAGATCGTATCAGACTCATTTTGAACAGCCTGCACGCTTAGCAAAATCTGCGGGTAATTGTATTACAGTAATGAAATTTGATAAGGATATTTTATATGAATCGCGACAAAATTATGATACTAAATGGTGAATAAATTGTGTATACATTAATATAGCCGATGAGATGATGTTGTCCAACCTTCGTTAGAAGAGGAACCAGAAGAAAAAGAAACATTAATGGTTTTTTTATTTTTATATACATAAGCGTGTAACCATCAATGGAAAGATCTTTTAATTTATCGTGCCTTGAAACCCTCGCAACGCTCGAGATTTCATTTTTAAACCACTCGCTTCGCTCGTGGTTCAACTATGGCATCTCTCGCTAGCTCGGGTCTCAATATTGGCACGATGATTAAACAACCACTTTCCTTCCACAACAAACTATTGTACAGATGGCTGCCAGCAGACGATAGCGTCGTACGCGGCGCGGGAGTGGTGCCGCGCGGCGGCGGGGGTGGTGGGGGAGGGGGTGGTCACGGCCGCGGGGGAGGGGGGTGGTGGGGGAGGGGGAGGGGGCGGCGCTGCTGGTGGCGCTGGGCGCGCTCGACTTCTGCGCGGGCGTCGACGCCGGGAACGAACAAGGGGAAGAGGTGACAGCTGGACCTATTTGGGCTTGTGCATAAATCACGCGAGGTCCTATAGGGGGGGAGGGGGTCCAAGAAAACATCACGAAAGATCACGGTAGGGGAGGGGGGGGGGGTACAAGGAGACCTCACGTGTATTTTTCTACGATGAACAAACTAAGAAATATTGTGAATTTCGACTAGCGAACGTGAAAAGTTGAATGAGAAAAATACACGTGAGACTGCTAGGGGGGGGGGGGGCTAGCCAAGGAACTCACCAAACATCACCATGGGGGAGGGGGGGGGGTCAAAAAGTAGCCAAAAAAACCTCACATGATTTATGCATGAGCCCTTTCTCAAAAGCTTGTAACTTGTAATACAAGCGGAAGTCCTTATCTAATTAAGTGTTCAAAAGAGACTTCCACTTGTATTACAAGTTACAAGCTTTTGAGAAACGAACCCCTGAACTAGATTTACATACATTACGGTCACGTGACTTTTCCCTAACTATCGATCTGTCGTTCTCGAACATTTGTATCGGTGCTCACGGAAAGAGACCTTGTCGCGATGTTTAAAATGACCTCTATTGAAGAACACGTAAGAGGTGTACCGATAAAAAACTGGCAAATTCAAATGAAAAAATCGGATCGATATAGTTAGGTAGCTATAATTTCATGCTTTGAACATAAACCGGGAAGTCTTAACTCACTGTAGTACTTTTGTGTCACTATTGCATTTCAGGGACTCAAACTACAGCTTCTTCGAAACCTCTTCCAAACTATCTTTTCCAACATTTTTTTCTTTTTTTGTATGCAGTTTTCTAAATTATGGGACTGTCGTCAATATATCTGGTCATTCTTCCCGTGTTCCTTAAGATATCCTTAACTTATGCATAATATCCTTGATACTTTTTGGCGCTATAAATCTATTTCTTACGCCTCTGTGGCACGGCAAAACGTTGTGCTGGGCGTTCAAAAGGTTAAATCTTATTCTAACATTTATCTTTGTTTTAGTGTCGAGTCTTCGAGCAAAATGAAACTCACAACGTATACCTCGAAGAATTCACCTGGAGCCAACAATGTGCCGTCGAGCTACGACGGATATACAGACAGACATCCACTCGCTCGGTAGAGGAATACCTCAAGAACATCCTCACAAACCCGGATTACGAAGATACTATAAGGGACCTATGCATAGATAATGTAGCTGAATATTTGACTGGTGGAAAGGAGACGAGTATCCCAAAAATTAATTTATTTTTGAAGATATTACACGAATAAAAGATGAGAAACGGTAACATCCAGTTTTATTTACAGTCGATTGTTTATTGTAACAACATAATTAACCTCTCATACACAATGTCCAGTACAAATCATTTGTTACCTTCATTTTCTTTTTAAGAAACATCTATACGTGACCAATTTGGATATTGCCCATACTAGTCACAAAATACCTATGTCTGAGCAATTCTCTAAAACTTTTTACGTTTCGATCACGCTCTTCGATATTGATAAAAATCTGACTTCTCTATATATAGGTATTCGAACTTGGTGAATTTTTACGAAAATATAACCACTTCTTCCCAGTAGCGAAAATTCCCACTAATTGTAACTTACACACAAGAGACAGAATTCCAATACCTTCATCAAAGTTGAAAATGCATGCTTCTAGTCCGCATGTAATGTGTATAAAGGGTTACCTTTTATAAAATACATAACGAATGTATCTTCATAATTCATAAGGGTGCTTAAGCCAAATTATTAAATTTAAGTAACTCAGTTTATTAACTGTATTGTGTTGCAGTGCCCTACAGAGTTTCATAGCTGAACAAATAAAATGTATCATCATGTACTACCTGTGAAAGCAATAAATATACTGAAATAGTATGCTGGTCGAGACAGTGATGCTGAGCAAGATCCACCACATTTCCCAAAATGTCCCAGAAAGTTTGTATGGAAGTTTCCTTTTTTGTTACCAGATTCCTATACTTTGTGGTAACAAAATGGGAAACATTTTGGGACATTTTGGGAAATGTCCTCCACATTCATAATCTTGCACGGCATCAATGACTACCAGTCTACCAATTTTTATCAATATCGTAGACGTGATCCAAATGTCCAAAGTTTTTGAGAATTGCCACCTGTCAATCTAATCATAATTTTAACGATCAAACATCACACTTGGGGTGTCCATTATAAAAGCGCTGGCTTCTGATTTACGCTTTTGAACATATT